>JAHPZR010000428.1:10000-15000 GCA_019787425.1 Platygyra sinensis | reverse complement strand
ACTGTGTTTCATTGTACCTAACCACATTGCCTTGGTCTTTTTTTTATTTAACTTTAAGCCTGAGACGGTGCCGAACCATTTGATTGTTTGAAGATGCGATTTAAGAGAGTCTGTGTTGTTAGTTATTATAGTTGTATCGTCTGCAAATTGTGAAATTTTTACTTCTTGGTTGTTTGGTAAATATATGCCCTCACAGTTCCTGTTTTGACGTATCTTAAGGGCTAACAACTCGACTGCAAGAATAAATAAGGAGGGGCTAAGCGGACAGCCTTGGCGAACTCCTCTTGTTATTTCGAAATAGTTTGTCATAAACCCGCCATTTACGACGGAGCTTTGAACACTGTTGTAAAGAACATTAAACCATTTTTTGAACTTATTTCCAAAATTAAAAGCTTCTAAGGTTTTTGATATGAAACTCCATTCCAAGGTGTCGAAAGCCTTTTCGAAGTCTACGAACAGAAGTATTCCCTGGTATTTTTTGCTATCTAAAAAATTCATTATGTCACTGAGTAGTCTTATATTTTGGCCTATATATCTTCCGTTGACAAACCCTGTTTGATCAGAATGAATTAGTTTAGGTAAGTGTTGCTCCATTCGTTTGGCCAAAGCTTTTGAAAGAATCTTGTAGTCGATATTGAGTAAAGATATAGGGCGCCAGTTCTTTAAATCAGACAGGTTTTCATCACTTTTCGGAATAAGCGTTATTGTCCCTCTTTTCTGGGAAACAGATAATGATCCTCTGTTAAACGCCTCATTATAAGAATTTAAAAGGTCTTTCCCAAGGAGATCAAAGAACGCTTCATAGAATTCTTTTGTAAATCCATCTTCTCCTGGCGATTTATTGTCTGCGAAGGATGTTAGAGCTTCTTTTAATTCCTCGAACGTCAGATCCTTTTCTAGAGATTCTTGCTCTTCTACATTTAGTTGTGGGATGTTAAGACCTTCGATAAATTTGTGAATGTTGTGGTTGTGTTCAGATACTTCGCTGGTGTTGTTGCCAAGTATTTTAGAGGTGTACATTTTGCCATAAAAGTTCTCAATTTCCTTATTAACCAGAGCAAAGTCTGAAATTACCTCACCATTTTCTAATTCTACTTCTCGAATTAATTTTTTCTCGTAGTTGTTTTTTTCTAGATTGAAAAAGTATTTCGTTGGCCTTTCTCCTTGTTCGAGCCATTTTGCCTTAGACCTAAATATAGCCTCTTTCCCCCTAATGTCGTGTATCCTTTTTAATTTACCCTTAGCAGATTCATATTTTTCCAGAGTTTCCTGATCAAAGACATCGTTGTTACAGATTTTTCGATCCAGTTCTTGTAATTCTTCTTGAAGAGCTTTTTCTTCGTTCCTTAACTTAGATCTTTTCTCTTTGGAATATTTAATCGTTTTCGCGCGTAACTCCATTTTTATCAATTCCCATAGAAGTTGTTTATCGGTGACTTCGCGGTATTTAACTAAAATTTGCGGGTAGTAGAATTCGATGAGTTCTTTGTAATTGTCATCCTCCAGTAAGGTGTTGTTAAATTTCCATAATCCCGGGCCTCTTGCGAATTCACTTTTAATTTCGATGTTTAGAAATATTGATTTATGGTCGGGTGCTATTGATGTTCGAATTTCTGTGCTCTTGACGCTACAAGACAGAGGGCGAGAAATAAGGAAAAAATCTATCCTTGATTTTAAGTTTAAAGGTTTTGACTCGTATGTGAAGGATTTTGTGGTGGGATGGATTTGTCGATAAACATCGATAAGATTGAGTTCTTCCATGAGATTCATGAGAGAATTCCTATAGTTTGTAGCTCTCCAAGGCTGGCCACCTCGCTTATCGATTGGGTTAAGAGTAGTATTCCAATCTCCTGAAATAACAACTTTTGAGGTGTCTGTATTCAAAATGAGTTGTTTGCTTAAACGACGGATGAAAGAATCCTGGTCACGGTAATCTGTCGGGGCATATATATTTGTTACGAAATAGCATTCTTCATCTATTGTTACTTTAACAATTAAAAACCTTCCTTCTGAGTCTGCTTCGACGCATCGCGAATGAAATGTAGAATGTGGATTTAAAAGAACGCAAACGCCTCTCGAGTGCGAAGAACCATGCGAGAAAAATAATTTGCCACCCCATTCCGCAGCCCACACCTTTTCGTCCTCGATTGAAGAATATGTCTCTTGGAGACAAAAGATCGTAGCTTTTTGCGATTTCAAATAAGAGAAAATTGCTCTTCTTTTGTTAACATTTCGCAAACCTCTCACATTCAAAGAAAGCAGTTTTAACTTACGTGACATAAGGTAATTAAGTAAAGTTTTGCCCATGCAAATTTGGGGCACAGACAAAAACATCTTGGCATAATTACTTTGGAGGAAAAGAGAATACTACAAGAGAAGCATAGTATCTTTTTGACTTGGTTAGTGTGAAGGAAAATCAAATCGTTGATTGTTGTTAGAAAAAAGGAATGTGGTGCTTTCAGTGGTTTATAATTGTAGTAGATTGGAGAAGTTGTGGATTGCTTAATATAATACAAATTAAAAGAAATCATACGTATAAAAGACGAAAAGACAAGGACAAAAATCTTAAAACGATTTTGTGAATGAGACATCACCTTTAGCCAATCCTTGTTGACGGTAACGTACCCCTCCTACAGATATTTTAATAACGGTGTTGGCCGTGCCGAGGCAGATAACAGAAATATTGCTTGGACCTCGCAGATGGTTAACTGACGGGCTGTTGGGTTCAGTTCTCTGTAAAAGTGTTCAGCTTTTTTCAAGACATCACAGTTGGCGTCTCAGTTCTGAGTCTTATGGCTATAGCTATTGACAGGTATGGAGGAATCGTGTTCCCTCTGCGTAAATAGTTTGAGAAACCGGCAAAACTCTGCAAGATCATCATACTGGCAATATGGCACATATCGATGGGTGTGCAAGCAACTCACTTCTACATTTTTAGGATAGTGACGGTTGATAACAAAGCGTACTGCGCAGTAAACTGGGCTCTACAATTTGATCAAAAAAAATTTCAGGAGGCCCATTTTATTGTAATATTCGTCTGTCTGATCGCTATCCCAGCATGTGTACTTACATTACACGAGGCGAGGGCCCTTCACGGTACATGATGTCAAAGAGATTAAGAGAAGACAGGAAAGTAATAAGAATGATCATAGCAATACTCGTGGCTTTCATCCTCTGTGTGATGCCCATCCACGTTTACGCCATTCTGTTCTATCTCGTGTGGGATTGGAAAATTCCTTGCGGTATTGAGAACTTTGGGTTTTGCTGCGTTTTTCATTTTGTACTCCAACGCGTCGATAAATCCATGTAATTATTTTACCTTGAATGATAAGTACTGCCAAGGTTTGCTAACCATTTTAGAAGCGTTTCCTCTTGTCTGGAAGAAGGGAGCAAAATGAATGCTAAAAGGTAGGAAAGTCAATTCAAGCTATATTATTCTAGAACGAGGCCAAAGCTTTTTCCTTTATATCATTGACTTGCCATGGCGAAATTCACAATATTTTCAATCACCTTACAATAATTTTAAAGAACAAATATCTCTAAAGGGATGGGAAGTAGTTTATTCAAAATATATCTTTTTTTTATTTATCGTAATATCAAAAAAGCTCCTTCAGAACTCAACTGCCAAACATGAGTATTAATTTCGAGTATTAATATCGATAATAGCAAAACAGATTATTATTTAGCAGACTTAATATACGCATAAGCCTTCAAAGTGGAATTGCAGCGTCTTTTTCGCCATTTTGTGGGGCATACCCCCCAGCAATAAATGGAAAGCGCTCTCACGTATTTAGAATACCCCTCCCTCCCCACAAGAGCGGCATGTCTTCCGAAAGTTGAGATTCAAACGCACAAAAGCTGAAAGGCAACAAGTATGATTTACTAAATGAAAAAGACGTGAGATTTTATGATGATAGTTTGATTGGACTCATGATAAAGAATTTACTAGAAAATTTTAATCTAGCAATAATTATTCTCCATAACATTTGAATGGCAAAATGCTGTAGACATAGAGATCACCACATGATGTTGGCTTGTATACCTTACTTGACCCTGAATCCTTATTATTGCTGTGATTCGATCTAAACCTGATCATTAGGGTTACTGCCATGCAAGTCAGCGCCACCTGCGCCCCCTTCCCCGTTAAATTATCTACAGTTTTCATATTAAGAGTTGAAAATAATCGAAAGCGTTATATCCGTTAAAGAGTTTTTCAAATAATAACCTTTTATAGTATCACCTAACTAGTGGACTAATGCAAATCCTGCATTTTAATTGGCTACGCTACTATAAAACTATTAGTAATAGTCATTGAGGAGCAAAGTTCGCCGTTTTGAAAACCTACCAAAACAATGGCTCCCGCCTCAAGTTTTGTGGAAATTTCAAAGTAAGTTTTTAGACAATCTACTGGATAATTCCATCCAAGAAAAGACCAAAAGGGCAACAGAGTACGGGATGAAGATCATTAATTGTAAGTTTTCTGGTTGTTGTTTTATAAAGACAAAACTAAAAACTTTCGCTATTAATTTAAAACAAATCCACCTTTACTTTTCTCGATAAGTCTTTTCAATATATTGTCGCTTTTACTATTATAGAACGGTTAGCAAGCCAAACAAAATTTAAAACAGTTAAAAAAGAGATGGAGAAAGAAGAGTTAAATAAATGTATTTCAATGTTTTCCACTGCTTTCAGGCGAGAGAACGGCGCTGAGCTCAAAGTTTCGTCCCTTAAAGCGATTCGTGGACAGCTATCGACCGATACTTAAGACACCCTGCGAACAACAAACAATGGTCGATAGTCGGCGACTCAGCCTTCCAAAATCTAACAAGGTCCTCAATGCAATCTGTAAACAAATGATGCCAAAGGGAAATCATCAAAGTGGTTTGAAAGATAACCCCGACAAAGCCGGCGGTAAAAAAACCTTGAAAGCTTCCTTAATTAAGAACACCTGAATACCAGTCTGCAGGCTCTGTTTCAACTACCAATAGATGTGTTAACAA
>JAHPZR010000428.1:0-2500 GCA_019787425.1 Platygyra sinensis | reverse complement strand
AAGATCAGTCTTAATTGAACACCTTTTAACAGCTGTGTGAGTGTTTTAAGTTTCAGCCGAGTCGCTGAAAATGTATATTAAATTGTTTTATTTTATTTTATTTTATCTTATTTTTAGCAGAACGGAACAGAATATGTGATGTGTTCTATATCCCATTCATTGCTCAAACTTTCATCTCTTTCACTAAAGCTGTTTACGAAACTTCAAAAAAATATATACATCACAAATTGTGTTCTTTGTTTTACAATATTGTTATGCAAATTAGGAGTTATATATATGTGAAAGATATGCTGATTAAAAGTCAAATTAAATTAAACTGGTAATCAGAATTCTCCTTCTGACACCCTTTGGTATTTTTACATACTAGTGGCTTTATTTCAATTAAGCTATTTCCAGATAGAACTGGAAATATTTAGTAATTATTGAATGAGGCTGAGTAGGATATGAAGAATTCTGCAGATCAAGGAAGGTGTTAACCACAGATAACACCCTCCGAAGTTAAGGGTGCTTTTAGCAGGTCATATTGTTGCTATGGTAACACATAGTGTAATGAAAATAATACCAACGTGTTTACCGATGATTGTAGCATCAATTGATAAAGAGTGGTGCTAATGACCCATCATAATCTGCGTCTTGGAAAGTGCTGAAACTGTTTTGAGCCACCTTAAATCCTGATGTACAGTGTTACTTTTCCTCTTTCTTCTCGACAGCTTGTGAAACAAGTTAAAAGGTTAGTTTTATTCTCCTTCCGTAAAAACCCACACGCAGTACGTGCCGAGAAATCCGAAAAGTAAAAATATAGCAGCTGCGACTGATGTAAATTGATAGCGATCAGTTTTTGGCGATTGCAGCTTGGTTCTCCAACGTAAAATACTAGTGAAATGGTTACTTTAAAGCGCTTATCTACTTTTTTCGCATCTACGAAGTTCATTGTACAGTTTCGAGTGGCTGTTTTAGTTCCTTGACATTTGTCTTGTCACATTTTTATTTTAGCCCCAAAAAGCACGCTAACCTAGCCAGCAAGGCTCAGAGGATATATAATTAAGTCGCTAATGGATTAAACAGCAGTGGGTAAAGGACGTGCATTGCAATTCATGACATCTGTTATGTCATTTAATGTTAAATCTTAGCCAAAATAGAATAATCAATGCGTTCTTCAAATGAAAAGAAACACGTCATTAGGCCACCGTTATAGAAGTTTTTACCGTCTTCCGCTCACAACTTTATTTTGTCTTTTAGCATCAATATTGCTCATTAACGTTACACTAAGATTTCCATAATTGTTAACATGAAGCGTTTTTTTTTTCTTAACAGATTTTAAAATCTAAAATCTTGAATCAAAAATCATGAATTAAATTAAGAATTAAATAGAATTTTAATTTCCTCGTTTGACCTTTGACACACGTGAAAAACTCCTAAGATAGAAGGCTTTCCAAGCTTTCTTTCTAGCGAAACAGCGCTGAACAATGCTGTCAGGGGCTAGAGAAAGGAGTTGAAATAATCACATGATCAGGTGATCACTGAAAAAAAAGTGATGTGTGTTTACAGAAATTACAAAACAGTAAACACAGCGGGAAAATGTGGTTGATTCAGTCGATTTTCGTCTCGTCGTCAACTTATCACCTCACGTCTAAAAATAAAGTTAACCAGAACTGTATTTGTAAATACTGCCGGACGGGTTTTGAAGTTTTCTCTGTTATTTGGCACTGCTGCTTCGTAGACTGCTAAAATTTCTTCTTCTGTTACAAACAGAAGTTTTAGTTTTTTCTCTCGAATTTTATTTCTATTGTACATACATTACCATGACAAAGCATTATTAAACATTAAACATTAAACATTAAACCCTTTTAAGGAGGCTCGAAAGGGTTTTTCGTTGCTATATTGTTTGTGAAACGATGGAAGATTACAAAGACGGATGTTAAACGGTGTGGGCAAACTATATGTCTCCTTGCAACTCTATGGTTGGACTATACTTTAAGGGAACTTGTGACGTCATATCAGTTACCATGGCAACGCACAAGGTCCACAAGAGCGTCCTCTAAATTTCAGTTTTCGTAAATTATCTGAGAAACTAATTCGGTGACCTACTATTTTTATTTCTTTGTTGGAAAGTTCCCTAAATTCTTTAACTTTTCAGACAGTAAGGAACAAAATTATCTAGTAGAATTAATTATATTTAAAGAAAACGCGTTTTATGGCTTACAGAAAATTCCACTAGATAATTTTCCGCGAAACTTTTATATCTGAAGTGCCATCGTGAATGGTGCGTGCATGCAAAAAATCAAGATAGGTCACCGAGCAAACTTTCGAGCTAAAAACAAATGTTTTCCGCAGATTTTATTTCCGGTTCGCGCGATTTTACGCAGCATGAACTTCCGGTGTGCTGATTTTAATACTGATTCAGCTGACGCGTGCATCTTAGTTATGGCGTGTGTAGATTGCGTGCGCGTGCACCTAAAAACCCTCCTTAAGGAGGCTCGAAAGGGTTTTTAGGTGCACG
>JAHPZR010000427.1:7500-25431 GCA_019787425.1 Platygyra sinensis | reverse complement strand
ACCCTGTTTTCCATACAAATCACTGTTTGCATTTGGAAATTCCAGAGGGCTTGGGGTGACATTGTACCCCCTTTCATGGACAGAGTATGGATATTATTTTTCTGGTGTCAAAATCCTAGACACAAAAGGCCTTTTGGAAAATAAAATCAGTGATGCACTGCTCATCATACTAGGAAAGAAACTGATGTGGACTTAACAGTATCTGGGTGACAGCTAGCACTGCCATTAAAGTTTTGTCACTAACCCTTGGTTCCTGTAATATTTCTTTTTTGTATAATTCCATGTGGAGATTTTCTGTTAAAACAAGCCTACAAACCAAAAACATTTAGCTATGCCCTCAAGTATGAATGACACTTAAGCAAAGTAATCTTCCAGAGATGGAGGGTCTAACTGGAAAAACTCAGAGGTTGTGTTACCATAAAGGCAAGTAAGTGCATTCCGTAGTAAGGCACAGACAATGTACATTTTCCCAATGGGGCTTAAATCCAGCTTCAAGTCTTTCTTAAAATCTAAAAATTTAAAATAGTTAATGATGTCCCCAAAAATCCACTCGACCGAGGAACGAACTTTACTCATGGACTCATTGAAACTTTGCATCTGATGTGTCAGTACTCCATTCTGAAATGGTCTTTGCAGATGAACACGGTGAGGATATGCTGGATCACCATAAATACACATTGCCTGCCCAGTTGGAGAAAAGGCATGCCTCTCAAGCTCACTCAATACACCAGACTCATCCAGCATTGATGCATCATGCTTTCTCCCTTCTGGAAAATAAGATATAGTGGAGTTTTGAAATATCCTTGATGTTGAGCTTACAATTTTTTTTTTTAAATTTAATTAAATACTTACTTCAAACCAGTTACAGTAATACTCTGTAAAGCCAAAACCCTTGTGACCTTGATAGATATGTGTGCTTACTGGGGACTCAACTCATTTATGCAGAAATACCTACTAATAAACTTGTAAACATGTAAGTTTTGTGTTGGCTCCCTATATACATCTGTTCACAGGTATGGTAAGTTGCAAAACAAATGTGTCTATGTCATAACGTACTGCAATGATTGAGAACTCTGACAATTCGTATCAGACTGAGAGGTCACATGAATAGAATCATTTGGGCTCAGTTTGAAGAAAAAAAAGCCAACACTAGAAGTGGCCAAGGGATTTAAAGAAATCATATGCTTCATGTTTATACCTTCCCATTGTCTTGGCATTTGCCGAGATGAATAATGCACTAACCTACAGGTCCAAAAAGATTCGCGATGAGTCCATTTGGTAGAGCAACTGACTGAAATTTTAGTCCATGTACACGTTTGTGTCCATTGTACACAGCTCTTTGCATTTCCCCAGGGCGACAAATGGGCCTGACCGTGCCATCCACAAAACCAAAACAATTATCCAGGGCGGCACCTTTTGCAAACACTGCATCTGCATAGACTTGAA
Organism: Platygyra sinensis; assembly: GCA_019787425.1. Lineage (NCBI taxonomy): Eukaryota > Metazoa > Cnidaria > Anthozoa > Scleractinia > Merulinidae > Platygyra > Platygyra sinensis. Next base: position 23,985 of record JAHPZR010000427.1, on the reverse strand, counting down.
GACTAGCAGAATCAAGAAGGTTGTGATTGTACTCGGTTATTCTATGGCCATGAAGGTTGTAGACGAAGTCAATTACTGTGTTACAGATCATGCTCATCACAGGAACAGGGTGGCCAAAACGGGGAATTAAATCTGAGTACCTGCAGGGGTAGCTAAATCTTTTCAGCATAATGCATAGCCCTTCAATGCCATTAGTCACGGATCCCTGGCTGCAGGTGAAAGTTTCGGGTAAACCAAGGACTTCTGCCAGCGCCGGGATGTCTTCTTTATGGAAGCGAAATTCCGCTTTACATTCAGCGTCGTCCATATCTTCAAGATCAAATTTTCCATACTCTTCGTACGGAAATTCGGGATTTTTTGATCGATTTGCATCGTATAACAAGCAAAATTCCTCGTCGTCTATCACTCCGTTATTATGACATAGAACCAAAGCATCTCTTGCATGCTTAAAACTCATTTTAAGGCGTATTTTGACACAAAAAAAACATAAGATAACGAGCTGAACAAATCAAGCGACAGAGTTGGCGGTAAAGAAAAAAATTTTACTACGACATCAGCTGGATGACGAATTAATTAAGTTGACATATAAAACTTACGTCATGTTTTGAAGCCCCAATAACCAAGATGTATGAACAAAAAATGCTTCTTAAATCAGCTATATGAATTGTTTAACGTAAACCAAAACAGACAAAATATTCTGGAAGCAAAATGGCGTCCCCGTCGACAACAATCTTAAGCTATTTATCCATCGCGTGAGACGGGGACCTAGGCCCAGTCTTAACCGTCCTTTGGCGCGCCGTCGTCCTCACTCCCGTCCTGGATCTTAAGGTGCTGAACACAGTTTTCGCGCGTGTTTTTGCTGATGCAATTCAGCACGTGCACAAGGATTTCAAAAAACAAACCTGATGTCGTCAATAGAGCGATCATTTTATTTACTCAACACCCGCACTATCTGTGTTATTTTTCTCTATAATTAAACGCAGTGTATTGATGGCTTTAGTCTTTTATTACAAAGATATGTTAGAAAAGGTAACGATGCAAAGAACCCAGCAATTTTCAGCTTTTGTTTGTTGCCGAAGGAACCCAGTTAAATGCAGCGCATGCGTAGTAAGTCGAAAAAAATTGTGATTGAGTGAAAAATTGACTTTCGGAGATACGCCTATTTCTCGAGAACCACTCATTAGAATTTCACGAAATTTAGAGCGAAAATACTTTAGGAAATAATTAACTTGAGGATTCAAAATAATTAAAATTTAACAAAGGAAATTCAAGATATGCCAGTGAACCTTCAACGAGGGATAATTAAAGATCTGTTTGTTAAATTATTATTAAATAGCGCTAACATGTGAGTATCGTTACAAGCTTGTTGCATGCAAATTATAAAGAAAATCTAATGACTAGATTTTCTGCAAATAAACAAAACCGATTTTAAGCGCCTGTTTATAATTAATCATGTTGCCATGGCAACGGCACATACGACAGTTTAATTATCAAAAAGTTGAAGTTTGTGTTGTTAACTTGCTTGCTGCCATTTTTGGTGACCAAAGGATCAAGGGTTTTAGAAGCAAAGGTAAATGAAACAGAGGTATCAAAAACTGTGTTCAGCCACCTTAAGGTTCCTATTGCTGTAGAACGGACGCGATTCCGAAACTTCCACTGCGAGAGATCGAGTCAAGCACAGATGTAGATGTAGACGATATAGACCTCGAAATTTCCTCTTTTTGGCTTCTCGAGGCATATATGGTTTCAGAAAATGTCTGGAGAACGAAGAAGTCTAAACTCGAACAACATAATACCAATGCCGCCGACGAAATAATCACGGCAGTTCAAATACAAACCTGTTTAAACCTAAGTAGTTTTTCGCTTCTCGGACGATTTCACTGCAACGTCGACGTCTGTTTATTTCAAGTTGTCATGATCCATTGTTTTGGTAAACTGACCCATGCCGACATCTGTCAGCGCGGAGGATATTTTTAACACCTAATCATACCGATCTCGCAAAAGGTTTTTCGTCTTTTTCTCGATAAAACAAAACTGCATATAAGGATGAACATTTTTAGTTCGTTTGCGCGTGTCTTCCAACGGAATTGGCTGAAAATCGGCAGGTATGTTCCCTATTACCTCCTTCGAAAAAGGGTGTCGGGCTTTGTTTAATTTCGCTTCCGTTTCAGAGTTATGGCCTCTTTAGTGTAAGGAAACACCCGCGTTCGGAACATCAAACTTTAGGAGGGTGTAGAAAAAAGACCAAACCATATCTGGAAAATCGCAGACACCCTTTTTGAGGGTGATGTGTGAGAAAACATTTCCGATGTTAATCGCGCCACTCCGATGATTCACCCTGGCACGCGGAAGCGAACCAGTATAAGCAAAGCAGTGTTTCTGGGTATTTCTTTTTATATCACTGCGACAATAACTTTTTAGAAAATTTCAAACATATGATTGTATCCTATAACTATTAAGCTTTCAGAAAATGTATAGGTTGATGGGGTTTTCTTTCAAAGCGCCAGCGTAAGAGCGTGATTTCCAAACACTGTCAATCCACCTACCATGATACCTTAACCCAGGGTTAAATGTTAACTGAAGCACTTTGTTTTCTTGTTTAAAAATGTTTTTCACCTCTAATGTTTGGCGTAGTTTGAGATTGCTACAGCTCAAAATTGAAGGGCAAATAATATAAACAGAACACTTCACCAAAAAATTACAAAACTGAAATCAAAATTCCGGCTAACCCTGTGTTAGCTTAATCGGGCTTTGAACAACCCGGCTCAGGTCATTAAAGACTCTTAACATAATTGTCAATCGTGATAAAGTGGTACTGGCTGTATGAAAATTAAACTAACAACATACAACTGATAAGTTGTTGGAGTGAGCTATCGCATTAAAATGTGCACTCTCACACTCCCCCCCCCCCCCTCCCTCTCCCACCACCACCCATGTTGAGGAACAGTGGAATTTTCTAGGGATAGGGGCAAAAATTTGTGGACTTCCTACTTTGCAAAACAATCAACATTCAGTACTCCGAGCATACTTAGAAGTATTTTCCTGTCTTTGAATGAAACAATGAATTATCGTAGCTTCTATATATATGTAGGCACAGATGTTCATGGAGGCTTAACATTTGACAATGAAGCAGCTTGACAAGAAATGGCATGCAAGAAGTAGTTTTTTTGCTACCAGTAGCTGTTGATCATCAATACTGTCAAATACAAACGATATTTGATTTTAAGTCAACACATGTACATAATTTATAGCACAACATTATCCTGCATTTTCTGAAGTCATAAAATTATACTGTGTGTAAAATGTGTCGCTTACCTGTGTAAATGGGGTCAGCAATAAACAAATTGTGTATTAAAAGAAAGATTAGCGATATAAAATTTAGAACAGAAAAAATTTAGGCTAGACTCCGTGACGTTTTGGCGTGATTACATAGTCATCTACCGTCTTTTAGGCGGGAAAGCAGATAAAACAATAGGCATCTACGAAACTCCAAAGAACCTTACAAAGAAAAACATATATACACGTTGGCCACTGAACAAAATCTTTCCTTTTCAAACTTGAATGAATTCTAGCATCATTCACTACATTCAATATATAAACTGAGTTAGACCACAGTGACACGTCCACAGCTACGTTGATATAACATGTAAGCGAGATGCAAAATTTATGCGCCTTCCGGCGAGTTGAGTTGAAGTGCTTAGCACACCTTAGTTTTAAGCATGAATATTACTAGAAAGAGAAACACAGAAACCTGGTCAAACCCAGCAGTAATACGCCTTATACATAGTTACATTAGCATCCAAATCTTACCGTGTACAGTATGCTTGCTTTGTCCACTGATCCCGTGATGACTGACCTCTTGCGGTCTTGCGTGCTTTCAGTTTGGGTATGAATGAGTTTATGGTGCAGAAATCGAGATCGAAAAAGTTTTCTCCATCAACAGGGGTAGCTTTTGGGAGAAAGAAAGGCATAATGAGACAATGATCCAAATGAGTGGATGGTCAAAGAAGTTGCACGTGATGTTTGGCTTACCTTTGAAAACTCAATCAAGTCTTCGGCTTCTAAAACGCATTTCACGCAGAAAACGAACGCGTTTCTAGGTTGACTGTTTTCTTCAGCTGCAATGTCGTCTCTGCCGATAATATTTATGCTAATAACTTTTCTGAAAACTTAATCGAATGAGTTGAATCTCCGAGTCAGTTAACCGAACAACGATCGTTTACTGACTGGAGAGTGAATCATTTAGTTTGAATGCATGAAGTGGTAACGTGCGTTATCAAATTGACATGTATAACGAAGCAGGAAATTCCAGAGATAGTGCGAAAATCTTGTAGTTTTTACTGGATCTCACGTCCATATGCTATGAAAAGTTTCACAGTTCTAGTCTGATCCGTTTGTTGTAGCGAAGCCTAGTGACTTGCGACCAACTTTTAGATAGCATAGAGCACCTCTAAACTTTCCTGAAGAACCAAAAGATGATCATTGTTTATGTTAGTGTTCGCGTGCACATTCAGTTGAAAACTGAAACCCTTGCTTGGCCGATGCTCTTCTTGCTGGAGAAGAGTAACAGCTCAACACAAACTAGACTTCCTGTTACGATAGCAGTCACAGCATCATTTATCTCTTTTTTGGGGGGGCGGGGGGAAGGGCAAGGGGGAGGGGGCAGGCGGAGAACGTTTAAGGTGCAAAGAGGTTTTGCTTACAACTATAAAGTACACTATTTTGTGACAGGAATTTGGTGGCTTTGTCACGCAATATGCCAGATGCCATATCTTTGGCGCTGAAATTACCGAACCGATCGAGTTCGATTAATCGAACGTTCGATTAATCGAACGTTCGATTTGATTGTTGGATACATTGTAATAACTTGCTTTTAGCCGCCCGGTCATCCGACTAGTCGTACTGCTAACAATTTCCACGCAAGAGCTAGCCTGGTGCCAGGCTCCCGGCAAGGACGGAAATAAATTTCGCAAGCAAAGCGGGCAGAGGAGCGCGAAACTGAAGAATTCGGACGAGTTTGTTCGGGATCACTATTTGTAGGCAGTTACATGCAGGTCACATGGAAGGCTCTCGGCCAATGAAGAGAAATAATGCATCGAATTATAATTACAGCTATATCATAAGTAAAAGGATGGGTAAAGGAACTTTTTAGCGCCTCCTAAAGACTTTGGTCAAATCCAAATACGTATTTGGCTGAACATTTTTGTAGATGAGCGTCTGTGGTTTTTCAACTTGCTGCAAGGAGTCACTGAGAGGAGCTTGGAGGGTCAATCTATTTATTTACGTCTTTTTGCTCCTTATAGTTACACTCATTCCGCAACTTATGTCGTCGGTCACTCAAACTAATCTTAGAAGTTCAGTTGGAATTCTTCTAACTAAAAGATGGTTAAAATGACCTCTCAGTTAAGGTAACTTCAACTGTTTCATTTAGTTGAAATTTTCGCCTTTTTAGAATGGCTAATACGACTATTAACATTAGTTACGACTATTTCAAATAGTTATTTTAACTAGTCAGTTTTTACAGTAACGACCTTTCGAAAGTAGCGATAACATTTCATGGGTGTTATAATAATAGTAAAACTAAAAGGAACGAAAGGAAGTGATCTTAGTTACAAATTAAAATCAACATGCCTCCAAGAATAGCCATCGCAAGCGCTTGGCGGCAACATCTGTGTTTCGTGAGAAGAAATTTCAGGCGGAAATCTCGATCTAAGGCCCCACCGATGACCATTTTTTTACAGCAGCTGAGAGACTACAGAATTTACAACTGCTTATTATTGTTATTCAAAGCTGCAGAAGGTATCAAAAAAAAACCTACCAAATACCTTAGCAATACACATGGTAAGTTTCCGCCTAAGCTGGCCGAACTTGTGAACCCCGAACAGAAGAAGGGAACATCTGCAAGCAGTGACAGAAAAAGTCGCCAAATTTATACAATTGCGGTCATAGAAAATTCATTATTTTCGGAATTTTACGTACCGATTGAGTATTCTTTCCTTTTAAAAAAAATTTTGACATCAAATGCCTACGTCAGTAATTTTTCGAGCCAATATTGTTAAATGAAATCAAGCCGGCATGGTTTAATAAGCTCAAAAGGTCGAGAGACTTTATCCACGAGTGAATAATAGCAATAAGATATATGATTCTTCCTGTTAAGCTTTGGAGAAAAGCGAAGAGTCACCCTCAAATGTTGCTTTAATGGTACTGACAATACTTTTTCCCTTCCAATCAGTATATAGGTGTCTCCGTGTTGTCAATTGATGAAATGCTAGGTCTACTCAAGTGCATGGCATGGACGTATAACCAGATTTTGAACATTTCACTTCGATCAAGCTATATTTACCGAGAGGTTTGTATTCTATGACTAAGTGATTTAATGGGCACCGATGGACCTTTATTTTCTCAGTAATAAACAAGACTCTCGCGGAAAAGGCTACACAATTGCGCAATTTCCCAAATCGAATTTGCCTTAGCTGACCACGTTATCAAACAGTTCGCCTTACTACTTTGTCTTAAACCACAAAGGATTTTATTCGTCTCATAAAGCATTCGATCACGATTTCTAAACGCCTATTCGGGGCAGCAGACCAAAAAAAAAGAGAGATTCATTTCCGGCGGAAAATGGTTGTTCATTGGTATGAATTGAGGCTGGTACAATGGACGCTGTATTTTATAAAGAATCATGATTGAGATAAATGTAGTAAATGTGCCTGCTGTTCTAGCTTGTCAAAAAAATTAATTTCTTGATCTGACAGCACGCTCGATCGACCGATATCTTTTACTCAGTTCGTTTGTATCTTTCCGGCAGTTTTCCGGGAACTTTCACTCGAATGCCTCCTTCTTACATAATTTCGCTGTAAATTCATTATCATTAAACTTATTATATTATTTCATAACAAACCCAAACTTGATTTTCAGGGTGATAATCTGCGGATATTTAATTTTACTTACAGATCTCAGAGTTTCTTGCGTAATTCGCTGGGCTTTCCTTGTAGATCAACTTTAGTCAGCAAATCCATGGGTACGGGAAATCAGCGCTATTGCTGAGCTTTACATGCTAATTCTAATTTTGTAACTGATAGGTATCTCTCTCTGATTGGTTGATTTTTGCATCAACTAATGGTTTCTTGTTTCACAATCATCGCTTGTGGAGGAATAGTCTTAGTGAAGGCGCTATCCCAAAAGACGACCCATCCTGTCTTTTATCAATATTCGGTTATCCAATAAATCAGTTTGTAAACCAACCCTGTTGAGTTACTAGTTTTTCGTTTCTTTATTTATTGTGACCTTTGCTTTTGATTTCTTGGCCTAATTAAGCTTAAATATGTCACGGTGAATCCGACCTCATGCCCCCACTGTGGTAGAAAGGGGATGTATGGATGGAACCCTCCCCCCTTAGGTTTTCATTCTGTCAAGTTAGAGCGACATTGATTAGATAGCCCTGAGCTTGCTCCACAAGATGATACTATTTTGTTGGTTATGACGTCACAAGACGTCAAATGAAGTCATTTGACCCACCATCTTGGATTTCAATATGCTCTTCAAACCTCTAAACAAACCTCCTTTCAGATACATATTGTGCCGGCAAGTCAGGGTGGCTATTTAAAACATCAAATCTTCCTCCTTAGTAGTCCAAACTGCCATTTCTAATCGTGACGTTAATGCCACACAAAAAAGCCGGGTTAAGCTTATTTGACAAGCACGATCGTATGGTCGGTCTTTGCCGCATTCTGCCCCGGTCATTTAACAAGGTGATTTGATGTGTACTACAGTATTCATGTCTTTTATTAACGATAATATGTATATGAATTAATAGTTCAACAGATCGATCCATTGTTAAACTGAATTTCCGGGTCGTAACTTATAGTTCCCGGCCTGTAAAACTGTTTTTATCTTCATGAATTTATCTGTTAAGCCCGATTTCTTGAGGGTTGCTGCCGACTATTTTTCTTCAACGCTTGAGGTGGCTGCGAAACTCTTTCCAGCACTTTTTTTTTCCGCACCTCACCTTTGCTTAATCAATGTTAACACGTTTCCCCGGTTGATTTCATAATGATAAAAGCAAAGAAATTAATGGCTATTGATTGGTAGACAAGTTATGATCATTTCCTTAACATTTCAAGCCATCATGGCAACGGTTTTACTTGTTGAGCTCTAGATCCTAGTTTAGCTTTAAGCTCTAATAACTCAAAAACGAGTCATATGACCCCTATGTATGTTCTCATATCACTTAGATAACGTTGCGATAAAAGGAAACCTGAGCAGCTACCTCAATAGCAGCCACAGTTAAACATGTATCTGTCTAAAAGATCGTGTAATTTAGCTGAACACTTGTAAATATGGAATCTTAAGTGATGACATCAAACACGCAAGAGTTTAGTCAAGACGATGGGTGCTGTTCAAGTGGGAACTTTCCTTTCCACTCACTGTTAACTGAAAAATGGAACAATACAACAGGCTTAAGGTCACTTTATATCACGAGAAAGGCAGTTGCGCAATGAATGCCATAAAAAGTCATCTATAGCTTCGTGTCTTCAGGACAAATATAGGTATTGGCCACGGTAGAGTTTTGGTTTACATCCTGAGGAACGATTTGTGTTGAAGTGTGCTTGTATGAAAACTGCAAAACAACGCCATCAGGTGGAGATTTCTCTTCATGTTCCTCGGCTGCTTCAATGTCCTCATTTTGTGCTATAAAAGCAATAATGCGATTACAAGACGTTGTAAATCAACCAGGATTTGTATAACAGCATCAATAATTATAAACATACCATAAAAACTATAAAGTTCTACTATGACTTTTAATATAGAAATGCGGAAAGTAGGGCGAGAGAACGGGAAAGCTCGTTACCAGCTTCTCCCTTTTTTGTCCTTCTCTTTTTTTTCTCCGCTATCATTATCCATCTTCCTAAATGCCCTTGGGGAAAGTCTCTTGTGCCAATAAATGACGTTTAAGCCATCAAATAATCAGCTTGGCACAAAAAGTTAGTTTCCTTAAATTAATTGATGCTGTATGGAGGTATGGAAACGACTAGAAGTCTGTCCGGCATATTATTTTCAACTAGGGCACGGATTCGCTTTTTTTCGGCAGTTACCCTTGCTGGTTCGTTAAGAAACACGACATTAAAATTTGCGTTTCTTTTTATACTGATAAAAATTGTCAAGCCCACCTTTGAACTTGCGGGGTAACGTTGAAGATTGGAAAAACAAGACCAGCAGAAATCCAACCAGTGTTAATATCCCTGGCCCCATTACAAAGACGCGTTGAACATAATCGCCAATGGCCTCATTTGTGTCAATGCTAAGTGAGAGAGAAAGAAAATCAGTTAAACAAATCATACTGGAGGACTCGATCACCAAATGATATATCACAAAGCTGTGCCATCTTTTCAAACTCGTGAGGTAGGTTACCTTAATTTGTAATACCTCAAAGTAAAGGTAGGTAAAGTCTGTATTCGAGCCATCAGGCCGGAGGTTATCCCGGTTTCTGTAGCATGAAGCGACTGGGAGTATTTCTACTCCCCCCTAGCATCCCCCCTGGATGGAATGCTAGTCCATCGCAGGGTTACCCCCAGCATTAAATTCGCCGGTACCCAGTTATACATCTGGGTGGAGAGAGGCACCGTTCATGTAAAGTGTCTTGCCCAAGAACACAACACAATGTCCCCGCGCCGGCCAGGGCTCGAACCGGACCGCTCGCTCCGGAGTCGAGCGCACTAATCATGAGGCCACCGCGCCTCCCACAATACCTCAAAGTACTAGTAATTAAATATAAGCACCTTAAACCAGGCATCATGAAATGCCCACTCGATAATAAATGCATATAATTAGATTCAGCCTCAAGTTATCAATTGATAGTTTGCATTGTTTGTTTGTTTTATATCGGGTGTGCGTGTGCTATAACTCAACACTGATTCGAAAGACCCCATGCAGCCTAGATTTGTGATGCACCCTATCTCTCGCAACAGATAACCCTATAAAAAGTCAAACCACAATGGAAAAAGGAACCAGCACAATCATTCCAACTTTTTAACATCGAGAATAATTCCACCCGAAAAGGAAACCCGAACAAAAGCCTTCTAGACAAGGAGTCCCTGCTTATTAGGGCAGACTTTTTGATAATACTGATTTTCTGCATAGTCACACACGAAGAGTTTTAACTCATTATTTCTTTTTCCATGGACTAGGTTCGCAAGCAAGTTTTCTGAACAAAATAATAGCTCATTAAGATATACATGAGATTTTGGAATCGTTAAAGCAGTGCGTTTCTCACTGGTCTGCACGCAGCAATACAGTCAAACCCATGACATACTTACTCTTTTTTTGGATAAAATCCTTGTATACCAATGACAAGGCCACCGCTTGCCAGTCTAGCAATTACAGTGATAATTGAAATCACTGAACCACTTGTATCCTGTAGATTTAGACATGGTATCGTCATTGACCGGGCAATGAGTTATAATATCTTATATTGATTGAGCAGTGAAGCCTGGAGACAACGAAGAACAAGCCTTCTTTTACAGTAAACTGTGCAGTTTGTTTGTCTTTTGTTCGCTTGTTTGCTTGCTTGCTTGTCGAGTAGGCTGGTGGGTAGATGGTTGGGTGATTAGTTATTTAGCAAGTTTACCTCAAAAACAAGACATTCAGTCTAAGAATTCTGTCTGAATAAATTGCTATTATTATTATTATTGTGAACAAAGGACACACACAGAGATAGAAGTTTGACGTATGGCTTATGTTAGAGTGCATTATTTACCGCCTATAAGCATGGACTGGGGCTCCTCGGTGAACAGAGTTAGGTGAATGTTTCCGTTAAAATCTTTTCAATTTTTTAAAAGATATGTCGACATTTCCAACATGGAACTGAAGATTATATACTTTTGGAGAGCTTAGCAGATAGCGTGGGCGCACTTAAGTCTAAACGTGTCTACGTTAATAATCTGTGCGCAGTGCCATAAGAAGGTTATCACCCTATATCACAAACCTTGTTTTCTCCAATCAGCTCGGTGATAAAAGCCAGCGCCATTACGTACATAACGGACATGCCAAATCCTATTAATATGACTGATGCATAGGTCGACTGCCTGATAGAGGGAGTTTGAAAATAACTCCAAAGAGCACCACCTATCACAAGGGAAGCTGCCAGAAGGTAACTCCACTGCAAGAGCAAGATCAATGCAAAGAAAGTTTGAAAATCACTCCATCAATCAGAAAGTAATTTCAACTCCATAAAAATACATTTAGTTGATACCCTTGTTGAAAACGAAAGGCTCATCTATTGCTTTTTTCTTCGTTGAGTATGTTAGTTTTTTAGTTGTTCTAGCTGTAAGTGAGTTTTCACCTTTAGCCGACAGCGGAAAAATGACCCTTAATCGTCTTTATCAGTTTTTATCGACAGGTCATGTAATGTACCATCTTGCCCGGTCCCACTGATCATAGCACGGGATTCGGTTTCATCCTACCTGTTCACAGAGCTACTTTAGCCATATAATACATTTCTTTAGACAACAGTCCTAAGAAAACGCGCTGATTGGTTAAAAATCGTGTTTCTATAACTCGATGGAGACACAGAACTAGAATGAGCTGTTGACGTAATGATAGTGCGAACAAAGAGAATTTACGTTTTGCTAATATCAAGTTGTTTTCCTTTTTCTCGTTGTAGTGTTTTCTAAAAGAAATAGAAAACCTGTTCTCCGTGTTTCTATCGAGTTAAAGAAACACCCGTGAAAGTTTTGGGGAACTCGTAAAGGCTGTGGAAATACTTGCCTGCGGCTCGTGTTCCCACAGCATTTTTCGTTCTCCCAAATTTTCATTCGTGTTTCTATAACTCGATCGAAACACGGTACATATTTTCTATTTCTGAAATATAACCGAAGAAAAATTGACAAAATGAAAACAAGGAATAACCAGACACACGTTGAACCACTATTTCACCTACAGCTATTCCCATGCAACTAGCTAGCTTGGCTCTTTAGAATATGTCATGTTGTTACCTTGCTTCCAATCTTTTTGTTAAGTTTCTCACAAAGCAGGCTTGACAAAGATGCACTTATAAGAAGAACTAATGGAAAATAGGCGATGGCTTCCTAGAGGAGACAAGGACGTAATAAAACAAATCAGTGGTGTACACCAGCCCGCAAAAACTGAAGACTTGAAAACCTTTTGGCGCATAAATCTCTACTGTTTAAAATAATAACCATGTGTATGCCCATTTATTGTTTCTACAACACGGTTATACGTTATGACATAGACTCGCAGCATTTCGCTTATAATTTGTTACCAATGAATGCTATTTCATACCGATCCAGAAGAAAGAGCTTTCATTCTAACAAAGCAAAGTAAGAAGCAAAGTCCAAGATATCTTTCAGAGTGTTTACCTTTGCAAATAGTAGTTTTTCCGTGAGAAATAGTGGTAGGTATGTGTAAACTGTACCCTGTACAAGACGTGAACATGTGTAGACAATTGCTACCTGAAGATTAAAAACAATATGCTCTTTGAATGCAAAGGCTTTAGTCGTACACTAAACTTTAAGCCCTGCTATAACACAGTCGTCCAAATCATGACAGGGTGTATTGTTTTACTGATTATGTCCTAAATAATGTTGTAATAAAGGGGATAAGTTCAGTCTAAAGAAACTGTGGTGATATTTCGGTGGGGCGTATTACAAGATAATCTGGTTTTATCAACTGGGTTGATAATGTAAATCGACCATCGTAAAGAGATTTGAAAGCTGACGTTTCGAGCTTTAGACATTCGCCATTCGCTCCTACGAAGGGCTAACTCTCGAAACGTCAGCCGCCAGTTCTTCCTTTCCAATACCTACATGTTGACTCTTTTTGATTTCTTTCTTTTTAGCATTTTACAATTTGAGTTGACGGTTTTATCATGTCTGTAAGCGCTTTGCGATGCAATTCTTAAAGTGCCACTGACTAATTAAGAACTTCTCTATTATTACAATTATTATTCTTTATGCTAGCGCGTAATATTTATGATTTGTTTTTCAACAGGTGAATATTATTGTTGTTAGGAATCTCTTACACTCCACATAAACAAACCTTATACAAGTTTAGATCACTCAGCCAGTTTTTGAGTGATTTCGGAGGTCCTTTCTTAGCCGGAACAGAACGACCAAGTACTTCCTGTTTATCCTCTGGAGCTGAAGGACTCTCAACGGACTCAGTTTCTTTATCTTCTTCCTGACTTCTGTCCGCGACAGTAGGTGGCTTCTCATCAGACGCATCAAGTTCCAAATCTTTTCCCCCATCTCCGTTTATTAATGGCTGGACAGGAAATTTCGACAAGCTGAAAGTGACAGATCTTTTTTGCCTTCGAGGGCCTGAAGTATCACTGGAGCATTCTTCTATCTTTTCGCTTCTTTCACCGTGCTCATAACCAAAGTTGGGTAGACCCAGTTGTACATCACTTGTAATCGACGTCACTCCGTTTCTTCTTTGCCTGTGTTTGGCTGAAATCGTTGTAGGATTGTCTTCTCGGTCAATTTCCAGCTCCCCTCTAACCGAATCTACTTCACTGTTGTTTTCCAGGTTGTCTTCTCTTTGAATGTCCTGGAGTCCTTCTTGCTTCCAGTAGCGGTCCCCAGTTGCATATTCATCGTTTGCAATGTCGACTGCAGCGTGATCTTTGATGCTCTCAGTTGTTAAATCTTGTTGGCTGTAGTCTGATCTAGATAGGAGTCCGTCAATAACACACACTAACAAGTTCTTTTTACGATCACGGTCTAGCTTCTGTAGTTCTAGAACCATTTCCTTTCTTGTGTAGTCGCTTTGTGGGTCTTTCTTTGGTCCAAGAACCATCTGTGTTTCTTTATCTTCTTTTTGGCGATCTCGTTGAGATGATTTCTCAGTTTGTGATGGACTATGATCAGTCTCCTCTTCCTCCTCAAAAAAAATTACATCCACAAATTTCCGCAGTAAGCTCTTTTTTCTCTGACGATCATGCTCATGATCCGGGTTGTCTTGTTCTTCTTCCTCTTGTCCTGTGTTTTTATCCCACGAAGTCACAAGCATTTGAACGATTGAATGAGCAAGACTGGCCGTTCGAGAGTCTTAAATTAAAATAAAATTAAAGATCAGTTATAAATAGATCCAACATATATTTGTTTACATTTGTTCACAAAATATTACCAATTGCAAGAAAACATTTCAATTTCCTAGTGTATTTCTTTCGTCACACTCTCTCTAATAACACGGAGCCATCTTGAGCGCCGCATTTGAAGCTATTAATTGCTAGAAGTCCATTCGTTTTCTCATGCTTACCACCAGTTTTTCAAACTTACTTTGATTTCCCAGTTCAAACACTCCCGTGAAAAGTCCTCCACCATGCTGCAAAAACGAGTTTGAATATATCAGAATACGCAACTAAAATCTTTGCAAACTTGCAGCTTAGTATACTGACATCAAAGACCTTTATGCTATTTTCCTACATTCTCCTCGGGATAATTCACAATGAGACAACATATAACGCGTCTCGTATTTTAAGCGTGTTTCTTTAGCTACTGATCCATGATACATTAAAGTGGTTTTTATTTAAGTGTCGAAAGCAATTGGTATTACATTAACTACTGCAATACGATTGGCTTGAAAAGTTCGCGCCACTTTTTCATCCAATCAGGAGTAAAACCAAAACCACGCGACTCACTCGCACTTGGAGTTTTAATTGTTTCAATGGATTTTTTTTTCTGTGTCATTTGTGATTGGTGAGAGTAATAAATTTAGCTTTGGTTTTGCGACGTTAAAAATCCTCTCTTTTGACCTAGAAACTAGATTTAGTGATTTAGATTTATCTATCTTAAAGTGCCACGGCTTTATTTTTGTTCAGATTGCAAGTGTTACAAGCCTTACATCTTCGCACAGCTACATGCACATCTTGACAACGAAAGTCTCATTGCAAGTTTCGCGTTGATCATAAGCAAGAGAGGATATGTTACCATACTTTAAAAATGTCGATACATTGCTCAAAATTAAAGAAATTGAAAGTTTGCTCTGTTTTTTACTTACCCCTAGATCCATATATTTGCTAGATTTTCTTACACAGTTCCTGCGTTCCTTTGTCCCAATGTAGAAAGCGATTGCAAAAACGACTCCCGTCCCGGCTGTGATCCAGGATAGATACTGTGATTTATCAATAATAAATAAACAAATAAATAAATATCTGAGTTGCCCATTCCCCCGTGGGGCTATCCATGGCCAGCGGAAACAAAAAAAAAAGAAGCAGGAAAACAAAGAGTGTATATGAAATTATAACCCCCCCATTAATTTTTGAGTGATTTTATTGGCTATTTTACGTCACGTGGTATAAATCTCTGGACAGTTATCACGCAATAACCCCCGCCCGAGGCGATATTTGTCCTCCGATTGTTTCCGTCGAAGAGAGACATAGTCAGCACAAGAATTTCAACTTCTCTTTTCTCTTATTTAATATGGAAGGAAATCAAACTAGTGTTACTGAGTCTAGCGATAATGACATTAATTAAAAAGCTGATGGCAAGTGCTGTTCCGGAAAGTACAAAAAGTCACCAAACTACGCTGTCAATGTCTTTGAAGGTGGAGAAAGTCACGAGTAGACTTTAAATATTTAGTCCTACGTAAATTTAAACCGATTCATTTTACAAAATAAAGATTTAATACAATGTGAGAACTATAAAATAAACCAACCGTTCACGTCCGACTTTAGCGTGGAGGAAGGAGAGAAAAATTCCAGTCGCACTTGAAATCAAGAATTGTCAACCAAGTTGAAACCTTTTTTACGCAGAAGCCAGAAAATTCAGTGGAAGGAAAACCATACAGTCGCAGCTTGGTCTGAATGCTCCAGAAAGTTTTGCAAATTCGGCATGGTTTAACACCATTCTCTACTTCGGAAAGAGAGGCCGTGAAAACCACCGCGAGATGAAACCCCGGTGACAAAACAACAACAACCGGCTGAGGTACTTCATCTCAAGCGAGAGAGCGACCAAAAATCAGTCCACCTTCAAGTGCTACAGATTTTACACATTCTGTGTTTCACAGATGTAAAGTCTGAGACTGAAATACATTTCTTCCTAGTCAAGTTTATGAACAGTACGTCGGAATATATGAACCAAAAGCGCCAAGTTTTCGAGTTTTTGATCCAAGGGGCGTTACGACAATTAAATTCACATGACAGCTTGCGAAATTTGGTCCAATCACAGTGGAAATAAAGTTAGTTAAGCCAATCAAATTTACTTTGCTCCCTCACGTCATGATCAATCACGTGTATTCGCCATCAGATCACCAATGGCTTTTTTACCATCAGTT
The DNA here is from genome assembly GCA_019787425.1 of Platygyra sinensis. Lineage (NCBI taxonomy): Eukaryota > Metazoa > Cnidaria > Anthozoa > Scleractinia > Merulinidae > Platygyra > Platygyra sinensis. The sequence goes on along the minus strand of JAHPZR010000427.1, from coordinate 7,692 downwards.
TACGCATATGTAATCGCATGGGGCCGAGGGCAATTAAGGATTAATTTCACGAGTATTTTCAAAGTTTTCACAAAATTGCCCGAGTCGTGAAGCGACGAGGGCAATTTGGAAAACTTTGAAAATACAAGTGAAATTAATCCTTAATTGCCCGAGAGCACTTGCGATTACTTGTTTATCACATAAAGGGCAAAA
>JAHPZR010000427.1:0-5000 GCA_019787425.1 Platygyra sinensis | reverse complement strand
TGCAACGAGATGCCAAGATTTTCGTCTGCCGATTTTGTTCGATAGGAAAGGAACATTGACATTGTCGCCAAGGTAGCCAGTTATCAGAGACATCCAGGCGTCTGAAATTTGTGCAATCAGTATCATCATTCCCGCCTGCGAAGCTGACAGTTCCACGACTTTCATGAGGAATATAATCAAGAATGAGAAGAGGAGCTGCGAGTAAAGATCATTGAATACATTTCCAACGGCGCACGAGTACCGTTCCTTTGCCCTCATTATTTTCCTGCAGTAATTCCAAAACGACTGATACTTGTTTCTTCTGAAACAAAGGATTCAAAATTATAAATAAATAAACTGGAATGACTGAAGCAGTCTCGAAATTACTGTGGATCCAAACGTCCGCTGTACAACCGTAAGAGAGACCGAATAGTTGCTTAGGGGAATCTTTGTCGATCAGGCATAAGATTTAAGATTTGCCTTAGCATGCGTTATTAAGTGTCTTATCGAGCTAGCTACAAAAATATCAGCTCTGAACATTAAAAGGGCATGGCACGATTAACTGTCCCGGGGAATTTGAACCCGATGTACAGAATACTTTTTGAGCAACGTGGTTTGGAAACTGAACTCAAGTAGAAGCTCGTCAGCTCTTTTGCCATCCAGAAAATTTTCAGGTTTTGCGGAAGTTAACGACTTTGAATGATTACATCCAGTTAGCCAGAAATTTCACCAGATACTAAGTTTAACAAACTCCAAGGTACGCTAATAACCTCTCCTACCTATGGAATGTTGAAATTTTCAGTACAGGTGTGGGTGTCGGTTTATCTATGGAACCATCCAGTGAAGAATGAAGCAGGGACTGTCACGACCACGGCAGTGTTTCGAAAACGTCTCCGTCGAAGTCTGGCTTTGATCCATTTTATAACACTCATTGCACACTTCACTGAGTAGCGCGAGCACGTTGACCGCGTTAAAGAGTGGGTGTAAGGTGACCCCGTTAAAGAGTCGGTATAACTTTATTTTTTTGGACGGCTCAATGATAATTGTCATAATTGTTCTTGATCGTGGATTGCAATCAACCTCAGGTTTAATTTAGTCTTCAATTTTAATGGTTATATTGCTATTTAACCACTGAAAAATCTCTTAATTTTAGAGGAATTCCATCCTGAGGAATTAAATTCGCCATCAGAGAATCTTCAAATGGCCCCTTTTAAAGACTTTAACCAGTTGTGCATATAATAATGATTTAATAATATAATCACAGAAAAATCGATCGCGTTCTTATTATAAAAATAACCCCAATGACGCAAATTACTAATGTGCTTCAGGGGTGAAGCTTAAGTGTGATAATAAGAGAGGTTGCAGCACTTGCTATAGTAAATCATCCTGTTCTCTTCACCATTATATGAAACTCAATTTAATGATTTCTGTTCCCCCAATACCCCCCATGCACGAATCAATAACACTTGTATCAATTTGTTGGACAGTTGTATCACGGTAAAACCGTTTACGCCAGGTCTGAGACCTCCCAAAAACGTGATGACTAGATGATTAATGAAATTATGTATAAAACCACCCAAAAACGTGATGATTTCAGGACCAATTGAAGTTATTTCTGATAACGCCCAAAAAGCGTGATCATCAAATGAAAGAGATGATAGAAAAATATAGGTCAGCACATTTTAGACTCTACCTCGATCGACTTCGGTTATCTCGAATTCCCCGCTATTTCAAAATCGAGCCAGATCTGATGCTGATTAAATATTAAATGATTAATGAAATTATGCCTAAAACCGCCTCAAAAGGCGATGATCTCGTGAATAAATGAAGTTATTTCAGATACTGCCAAAAAGGATGATGGTTAGCACATTTGACAGTTTTGTTTCGATGTAAAAACTTCTCAGACTGAATATGCATGGCAGCATTTAATTCGAAAGAAAGACACGAAAAATTAGCCATTGCAGCTCGCGTTCTCCAAAATACGTAGAGCTAAGTTGTTTCACGTTGTTGTTTTACAGAGGACGGCAAAGAAATGTAGCAAGATTCAAAATGCACGTGCATAGCCATTGTTTTGCTCATAAAACCTTTCGTTGGTGATGCTCTCGTCGCCATCATTGTCGTGGTCTGCTAATTATTTGATACCGTTGACGAACAGTTGACCCTTGATCTAAACTTACCCTAAATGACGTCAACGCTCGTCGAGTCTACCATTAAATTAGAGCAGGCAAGGTAAAAATTCTCAGTTTTAAACTCAGTTTTTGGACGACCCATGTGTCTGTCCTGTTATTGATCCCCAAATTGATCATGATATTGTCAAAGACGCGTGGTGTGATACGTGGCGAGGGTGCTTGAAGTTAACGTACTTTGCCACGCAGCTACACTTGACTACGCGAGCATGCGGTTACGAGAAACTACGTAGCTACGCGGTTTCGTCATCAAGCCGATAGCTGGACACAATCCAAAGACATTTAGTGCTTTATTATGATGCAAGGAATACTGCCTGAGTCAAAACTAACCAAATGGTAAACTCGGTTGTGTTTCACAGTCAAGAATAGCTCAGTGATCACTTCCCTTATTTTCCTAGACGTGCTAGCTACACGATTAAATTAAGTTCCTAAAATAACTCTTTTGCAGTAAGTACACTTCTGTTGTATCATGTAAGTGACAAAACGTACCTATCTTTCTATGAAAACAGAAATGAAAGAGCAGTCTCTTCTTCTCCACTTCAGGTGCCTCACATTACAGTTAGTGTAACATACATCCAAGTTGACTAACAGTATATTTGATATTCTAATTCTGTGACATTAGGAAAGCAAAATGAGCTTACCCAAGAATCGTCATAAGAAATCAGTACTCAATAACTCAGTCAATAAGAATAGGCCTGATAAACGTGGCCTTTGAAACCAAATTGAAAACAAAGTTGTCTTGAATTCAAGTTCAGAAATCGTGTGTTATTATTGTTATTATTATTATCATCTTATAGTATTCGTCGCAGATTCTTCCCATTGCTCCTTAATTTATGAATTACAACAATTACCTTAAGGTGATTCCTCGGTATCATGGTTGCATTGTGTATCTCGGCTACTGCTCGTGATTTTCGTGTCATTAGCGCGCGCAAATGTGCGCGCTAAAGTATGAAGCTCGTTTCGAAACCCAGAACAAGCAGTAAAGAACACTTGGCGTTGAGATGAACATCTACCTCATCATCTTTAGTCTACAACTTCAGCAAGACCGCAGCCAGATGATCAGTATGTTAACTGGTTCTGCGAGAAAGTTTAACTTTCAAAATAAAACGTGTAATTTGGCTAGTCTTGTAAAAAATGCGTCTTACGTGTCGCCAACAAGCAACAACACACAACAGTTTAGTCAAATATTATGAACATGTCAAGTTTGTCTGGCGTTTAAGAATCCGACAGAGCAAATTTTAACTTTGTTTCATTACGAACAAATATATACTTTTAATCTGTCTACTCCCACTTTTCTCTGGTAGGAACATTGAATATAAGTGCATGAAAGAGCTCATTCTTGCTGATTTCAGTACCAAAACTCAGTCAAATCGTTATTTGGTTTGAATGTGGCGAACAAATTAAACAGGACGATTCACTCCAGTTGCTACTTGTTCTTCCCATAATTTATTATCATTCAACTACCACGTTTTTGGGCGGTACCAGACATCGCTCGATTTAATCCAGAGATCATTACGTCTATGGGAGGTCAGATCTAGGTGATAATTAGACATTGTATATTTGAGTGCTTCATCTATATCACCAGTACATGATGTACTTACTATTTTTGAGCACCTATTGAGTACTTAAATCTCGACGTTTTTTTTAATTACGCAGAACAACGACATAAACTGAATTAATGTTTTGTGGTAGTTTCTTGAATATCCCCTCAGGCGAGTACTGTAAAATTGAGAGATAATAATTTTCATTCATTCAAACTTCCCTTTTTCACAATCGCATGCACTCCCTATGACCGAACTCGTCATCGTCAGTGGTCAAGTAGTTTTGTCCAGTGACGCCGACGGTGTGGAGGAGCCGGTTATATAAATAGAGACGCCGAGAATCGTAAGTATCACTAAAGTATCAGCGTTAACATTTTTATTTCAAAGTTCGGTGCAAACACGTTCTACAACCAAACTGGATATTCTAAAATGTAATTTCTGGAACAAATGAAGCAAAACGGCCTAATTTCTTCCAGATGAAATTAGCAAATCTAGCATTAAATGCCCTGTGTGGCTATTATTTTGCCAGAGTAGTAAAAGTTTTGGCACAATTTCGCATAAAGCGCTTAAATTTTGCCACGGGTAACGAAAATGTCAACTGGTAAGGAATGGGAAAATAACCGAAATCTTTACCAGGACAGGAGCTTTGAAGACAAGTCAAGATTTTTGTCAAGATCTAGTAGCAAGAAGCAGCTTAAAAAAGGCATTTTTTGCAAGGAAGGCAACAAATATAGCAAAAAGTAAGCCTAGATGTTCATTGTGCCCTTTGACGTCTAGGAAGCCATTGCCTATTTTCCATTGGTTCTATTGATAAGTGCATCCTTCTCGAGCATCCTTTGCGAAAAACTTAACAAGAGGATTGGAAGCAAGGCAATGGCATGACGTAGCTATGTACTAAAATTGATTCCTTTCTCTCACAAGCCAGGAGGGCGTCTGAAATTAAAGATCTAGAGTCTGGTATGGATATAGATTTATTGCTTTACACCTGAGTCGTAATGGATGTACATCACATGTCAGTTTCTCCTTGGTGTTTTACCCATTTCATTTTATTTAGTGAGGTGTTTGGGGAAGGGGCGTGGGGGTAGACGAAACTTTCGTTTTCATTTGAAACTCACAAGGCTTTCATGTAAACCACGGAGAGGCTAAGAGCAGCCTTACCGTGCGTAATTAATAAAAAGTTAAGTCACTTTTCATCGAGGATTTCAGGACATTGTTACTCAGTTCCATTGTCGGACTGTGTTTGAGAAGGATGTGGCGAACATAACAGGACGATTCACTTTACGGTGGCCGCTTC
>JAHPZR010000426.1:0-12901 GCA_019787425.1 Platygyra sinensis | reverse complement strand
TCGTTCTTACAGCAACAGTTAATATCAAAGTTTACCTAACTGTACAACTCCACAAGAATCAGATTCAGTCCCTGCAAGTACAACAAGAAGCACAGACTGACGACATGACGCATTCGCTCGCTTCATCAAGTCTGCAGTCAGTGTATTTTACGTATATGTGACGTTTGTGGTGTGTTATTTGCCTTACTTTATCAGTGTGGCCGTCATTACAACCAACGGACCGAATATCGCTTTGAAGAGATTTACTCTTTTCTCATTGACTCTCATTCACCTTAACTCATCTTTAAACCCAGTAATTTACTGTTGGAAAATGAGACACATTCGACACGCTATCATGGACATACTGCGGAACATGTCTTGGCTCAGAAATCGCGCATCACATCTATCTTAGGGCCGGCAGTGTTATACCATCTATTTCTCACATTTATTGTTGTTGTTGATAAAACTACGAGCAGTCTGAACTTGGCTGCCTGAGGACGAACGAGATCGTGTTTAACTTAAATTGATATAGCTTGGTAACGTCTGACAATTTGTGTTGAATGGTAGTTTTATGTTTTAACAAAGGTAAAAATATTAATAGTTTTAATGCCTGAAAAAATGTTTTCATGTATCAAAATAAAAAGTGAAAGATACGCTGCGACATTTTCGTCGTTCTTGTAAGAATAAGCAGTTCTACTGGCTGTATTGCTGTCTCTTTTATTTGCATAAAAGAAACTAGACATTAACAGGAGATGAAACTGGTAGCAGTTTGCAGGTGTACAATGGACAAATTTTTTGAGTGGCTTCAGTTCAAGCAACTGTTTTCATTTGCCTCACTGTTGAAGTTTTTCTTTTGACAGTCGTAGAGGAACTAAGTAATAACTATGCACATGCTAATTTATTTTCGGTCACTGCACTTAAGGTGGCCGACCACAGTTTTGGCGCGCGCTCTTGCTAACGCGATTCAGCGCGCGCACAAGTATTGCATAAAAACAAACATGGCATAAATAGAGCGATCATTTTATTTGCTCAATGTCTGCGCTATCTGTACTATTTTTTCTTCACAAATGAACACAATGTATACGTATTGAATTGATGGTTTTACTCTTTTAATACAAAAGTATGTTCGAAAGGTAACGATGCAAAGAACTCAGCTCTGCCATTTCTTTGTTGCTAAAAGAACCCAGTTAAATGCAGCGCATGCGTAGTAAGTCGAAAAAAGTGCGATTGAGTGAAAAATTGACTTCTCGGAGGCGCGTATTTCTCGAGAACCACTCATTAGAATTTCACGAAATTTGGCACGAAAATACTTTAAGAAATAAGTAACTGGAGGATTGAAAAAAAATTGAACTTTAACAAAGGAAATTCAAGATATGCCAGTGAACCTTCAAAGAGGGATAATTAAAGATCTGTTTGTTAAATTATTATTAAAATAGCGCTAACTTGCGAGTATCGTTACAAGCTTGTTGCATGCAAATTATAAAGAAAATCTAATGACTAGATTTTCTGCAAATAAACAAAACCGATTTTAAACACCTGTTTATATTTGATCATGTTGCCATGGCAACGGTACATACGTCAGCTTAATTATCAAAAAGTTGAAGTTTGTGTTGTTATCTTGCTTGCTGCCATTTTTGGTGACCAAAGGATCAAAGGTTTTAGAGAAAAATGTAAATGAAACAGAGGTAACAAAAACTGTGTTCAGCCACCTTAAAATATAGCTTAAGATTGTTATTCGATAATTAGCAATTATTGAATCAGGCTGAGTAGGATATGAAGAATAGGCCGTTCCGAAATTCAACAGGGGACTGGGGCGAGTTTTAAATTTTAACCAATCGATAAACTGACACCACCACATGAAAGATCATGTCAAGATTGATCATTTGACCAAGTATGATGCTTTTAGGGTGAGCAGAGACCAAGTTATGGACCTTGAAATATGGCTCAAAATCCATACAAACGTCTCTAATTTTGAGACAGCGTCCCCCAAAACCATACAAACTCTTAAAATTTTTCATGATTTCCGTGATTCTCTTTAAAATGGTCAAACATAGTGATTTCCATCTCAGCTTCTTTCAAATAGTAGGTGCATGACGGGATTTTACAGCTGTCACAAAACTGATGAAAAATTTTAAGAGTTTGTATGGTTTTGGGGGACGCTATCTCAAAATTAGAGGCGTTTGTATGGGTTTTGAGCCATATTTGAAGGTCCATAACTTGGTCTCTGTTCACCCTAAAAACATCATACTTGGTCAAATGATCAATCTCGACATGATCTTTCATGTGGTGGTGTCAGTTTATCGATTGGTTAAAATTTGAAACTCGCCCCAGTCCCCTGTTGAATTTCGGAACGGCCTATTCTGCAGGCCAAGGTGGGTGTTATCCACGGAGGAAATATTTCCCCATCCTTTAAGGAGTTTCGCCATTTCTTTCTTTGTTTTCTGCTCACAAAATATAACACAATCTCGTCCTCAGGTTTTTTCGGTCAATGGTTCATTAACCTGCAGCGGGATGCACTTTTGACGTCATTGATTCAATATGACAAAGATTCTTTTCAAATTTGGCCATCAGCAGCTGGTTAAGGTGAGTTATGCGTGTGGTTTTAACCAATCAAAAACGGGGAAATATTATTTGACTAAATAAAAATATTTTATTTACCGTGGGTAAAACGTCCGCCATATTATTGGCAGCCTTTCAAGTTTTCGCAGACAGAATGCTTGCCTCATTGAACTGACACTCACATCAGTGACGGTTACCTCTCGGTTTTGTAAAAGTAAACGTGAATTCTGCGTCAGGCCAGTGACCCATAAGGCAGGAGGGTATCCCTGGTTTTGTAGGATAAAGCGACCAGGAGTATTTCTACTCCCCCCTGGATGGGATGCTAGTTCATCGCTGGTTGAATAGCTGTTTTCATACTCGTTAATAATTCATCGAGTTTAAACAAAGGACCTCGTGACTGTGACGCTGTTCGCATATTTGATCGTGATTGGCCACATTCGATATCTCAAGATTCTAGGGGCGCTTACCATTCGACCAAAAATTTAGGGAGCGTTCGTTTGGGATATTCCGGAATATATTCCTGCTATTCTGCTCCTGGGAGCAGAATAGCCGGAATGGAAATCCAGGTATTCCGGAATGAGAATAGCTCCCAAACAAACGCTTGCTCGCATTAATCCAACTTTTTTATTCCGGATTGATACCAAACGAACGCGCCCTTAGAAATCTTCGAAACTGGGACAAATGATACGGAAATTTCCTGGGAAAAGTTCGAGAAAATCCGAAATTGTTGAATTCCCGATAAGCGAACCATTCAACCGAAACTCCCGGAAATTCCAGGATGAAAGTCAAATGGAACGGAAATTTCCAGGAAAAATTTTTCGAAAATTTGGGTATACCCAAGGCTGTTGCCTACCAATATTTGAAGGAGCCCAGAAGGGCAAAAGTCAAAAAGTTAGGAGCCCAACAGGTAATGTTTTGGGAGCTGCTGCAAAAATTTAGGCGCCCAAAGGACTTTCTTGGGTGCCCCAGGCTGCCGGGCTCCTATTAGACAGCAGCCTTGATGCTTCACGAGGTCGTCGTCTTTTTCGGAATTTATGCAAATTCCCAATTTTCTCCTCAGCGCTAGCTAGGTCTTTTGACCGCGATCACAGCGAGTTGGACATATCACGCAAGGATGACGGCGACGCCCATTCGATAAAAGAAACACTTTAGAACCTTTCTACTTATATGTCGATAAATACTAGCTATAGCTAAATTCATGAAGAAAGCCTTTTATAAAAACAACGCCGCCGTGGTGTACTTGTTTATTTTGCATAGGTTGGCTGGGAAATGTACAAAGATTTATAACGCGTGCAGAACCATTGTACGACTCATTAAACCCCTTGTTTTGAGACGTTTTCGCTGCCGTTGTGGTTTGTGAAAAATCTCTGCTGTTCTGGTCTAGAAAAAGTCACGATGTCGAGTCGACTTGTCAGTGTTCTGTTTGCTTCTATACTTGTGATTTAAGCCTAGAAGTCATTGAAACAATTCAAAGCGAACAATTATCGTCTTCCACACTGGAAAAACTGTGCCATTTGTCCATGAAAATTTCCGCAAATTCGCCCCGGAATTTTTGGTCGAATGGTAAGCGCCCTAGCATGGCTCCGAGGCCTTCAGGACAAACTTCTATATTTGGTAGTGTTTTATTTGTATCCAGGTCTCGTTTGGGAATTGAGGGACAACAGAAACTTTAAAAATTTGCAATTTTGACCAGAAAGCCGCGGAGCCATGTTAGAATATTGATATATCAAACATGGCCTATTAGCACAACTTTTTACGATTTTATTTCACCTCAAAGTTCGTCAAAACTACTCCGCTGCGCGTCGTGTTTTCAACTCTCTTGCTGTTTGGAAATTTGTTCAAACACGGTCTTTCATGTTTGATATATAAATTTAAGAAAACAGTACTAAGAAAAAACGCGCGCTGATTGGTTAAAAATCGTGTTTCTATTTAACAAATTGACGTCAGTTTTTTATGCGTCTGTCCTGTTATTGATCATGAATTTCGTCATAACATTGTCAAAGTAGCTGTGGATCCACGAGGCGATAGCCGAGTGGATCCGCAGACTACTTTGACAATGTTATGACGAAATTCATTGTCAATAACAGGACAGACGCATTAAAAACGGACATCAATTTGTTTTTTACGATAACAAATCGTCGAATTGCCCGCTCTCGCTCGCTGACGCGTCGCACGAATTTCAAATTCATGTGTCTGTCCGCATATTGACAATAAAATTTAACCAATGAGCGCGCGTGAATTTCTGCAGTTATCGTAAAAACTCGATGGAGACACAGAACTAACACGAGCAGTTGACGTAATGATGGCGCGAGCAAAGAGAATTTACATTTTGATAATCAAAGTTAACAAGTTGTTTTCCTTTCTTTCGTCGCGGTGTTTTCAAAAACAAAGAGAAAACATGTACTCCGCATACATGTTGATTGATAAACCTCAAGTGACCAAACTACAGAAGGTTGACTATTCGATTGATACAAAATTTGTGTTAAAGGCTGGCTAATGCAATATTTTACATTTTCATCAGTGTTGTTCTTCGTGTAGTGCTGATGCTCTTGGACAATGCGTTCCTGTTGTCAGCGGTATCAGCCATACATTGATGACCAGCATTCTTTGCGTGCACCACATGAAACGGTTAACCCTTAACAGGTGTACCATTAAACAAACTAAACGAGTTTTTAAGACATTTCCGTGTTGTTTTACCTTCAGGGCAATATTAACGTACTAAGTATGAGAAATTTGCGAGTTCTCGTGCTAACCCGCTTTTTTTTTTAATCGAGCATGTTACTAAGTATCTTCGATTCGTTTGGTGGAATCCTTAACGTTATCCAGTTTAACGCGCCTGAAATGTCCAATTTCGGGCCAGTTTTTCTCATGTTTTCTTGGAAACGTGCGGCTTGTTTAACAAACCCAGCTGTCAGCCGGGCAGTGACGTTTTATGTCTTGGTTTCATTCTAATAAGTTATTAGAAAGTGTAAGACTGACGTATTAATTCATCATGATTAACTTGCTGTCAGTTTTAACTGTTTCTATGACAACAAAACACCTAATTTGACTTGTTCTAAAAATACTTCGTTTACTTTGTGTTATAACTTAATTAAGAAGAACTAGCATTTAGTTCAGTTTATGACAACAAAATGTCTGGAGTGGCATGCTTTAGAGTACTTAATTGACTTCGTTTGCTGAGTGGCTTGGCTTAATTAAGAACAGCCAAAGTGAGCCAAATGGTGTGTTAAGGAAGGAGACTCTCTTAGCCTCGCGAACCATCCTTTATGCGTTCCTCTCGGAGAAACGTCCGTGGATACGATGAAGAAAGCAATTTGTGAATTGCTTCTTAAGTTCAACCCCAAGCTCGTCGAATTTGCAGACCTTCGTTCGACTTACATCGCCAATTGTGTCTTCAACAGTTTTCTATCCTATACCGCCATCATGTTGAACATTGTAACAATCCACGCGATAAGAAAAACTTCGTCGTTGCCAAAGACTTTGAAAACATTGCTCCTGAGCCTTGCTGTTTCTGATGTTGGTGTTGGTTTGTTGGCTCAACCATTGTACACGGCCTCACTTCTAGTAAAATGGTTACAGAAAAACAACTTCGACTGTAACACCGATATGATTTCTTTGGTCATTGGAAGTGTGTTTTTCTTAGCCTCCTTCTTAGGTGTTGTGGCCACAAGTGTAGACAGATTCTTGGCAATTCATCTTCATCTCAGATATCAGGAACTTGTGACTCACAAGCGTGTTGTTGCTGTGGTGATCTCAATATGGGCGCTTAGTGTGTTTAGTCCCTTGGCGATGTTCATTTCGCTGGAGATTTCTACACTTGTTTTGTTACTTCTAGGAGCTATTGGTCTTCTCGTTACGACAGTGGTTTACATCAGGATTTATGTAGCTGTGCAACGCCACAAGAATCAGATTCAGACCCAGCAAGTACAAGAAGGAGCAGAGAGCGGCGAGATCGCAAATTTTGCTAGCCTTATTAAATCTGCAGTTGGTGTTTTCTACGTATATCTCGTGTTTTTGATTTGTTATTTGCCTTTCTTTATTGGTTTGGTCGCCTTTAGAGTCAACGGCCCTAGTCTCTCTTTTAAGAGATTTTTTCCTTTCTCGATCACTCTTCTTTATCTTAACTCATCACTGAACCCAGTAATTTACTGCTGGAAGATGAGACACATCCGACACGCTATCTTGGACATACTGCGGAACATGCCACGGTTCAGAAATCGTGGAACACACTAATCACACTTGCAGTGTTGTTATTGTTCATTGCTGTAATTTACTGTTTTTAGATTAGACAACATTGAGAAGCCTATTATGAACGTTCTACCGGCGAAAGTGTTAAGAAATCGTAAATCGCATGAACAGTAGTTTAAAATTATCCATAGAATTGCTCACCATTTTGTCCTTTTTAAACTGTTAGAACATCGATGTAATTTGTTGTATTTTTTCATTGCTTCTTTTTTCCTCTACAGTATAGTGGCACTCGTCCAATTGTGTAGTAGATAGTAATGTGAATAAACCTGATATCGAAATGTTGTGACTTGGGTTAGATTTGTTTTGGATATTAGTTGTATTTTAATCCCTCGAAAAAATTTTTCCCTTTAGCCTAGGCTTTGCTTCATAGTTAACTGTTTATGGTTCATGACTTCATAGTTAAGGAAGTTTCACTTCATGTGGTATTGATTCCCTTGAACAATGTGCTCCTAAAGGAAACGCGTTTGTTGTGCAGCCACATGCGCAGTATATGAGTCTTGTCATCGATTTAAATACTAAGCGACTTTATAAAGACATGGTTTTGTTTTTTCCTTGTTTTCGTTTGAAAATATAACTGAACAAATTTATTCATGACATTTCTTGTATGCAGGTACTAACTTGTTCTTGTTTAACGTCCTTAGTATGCAGTTAGGATATTTTTTTCGGTTGTATTCTTACTGATATATCATTTACCACGTCCAAAAATCCAAAATGGAAGATAGGTTTTTACGTTTTAGCAAAATATATATTGAACTTGGTAAATAGACAGTATGCACACAGACAGAGACCACTGACATTTTCCTTCTTGTTTTTAATGGATCAGTAACTCAAAACGCGCATATATACAATAGCAGTTTCATCTCAATTTGACAGCTAACATCACTCATCATACACATTTCTCCCAGAAAATTGAAATGTGTTTCTTAAAATCATAATTCGAAAGAGCGAGTTTCGAGAGAAGTTCTATAAAAGAAACTTCGATCGATGTCGTAAGGAAATGATCGTGTGCATTCACTGGTACAGATCTACCTCGAGATATCTGAAACTACGCCTTGCGTCATGTTCAGAACGTGTGCGCATTAACAAAAGTAGGTACCATCGTTAATGGACTATAGATGCCTTGCGACTGTTTCTCTTCCTATAGTCCTTATTCGCTGAAACAATGCGTTACATGTATTGCTTAAAAATCACCACTTTATATGTGAACATCATCTGGACTGCGCCATCTGCGGACGCAACATATGACATAATAGCTCGATTTTTTCCCACAATTCCATACTTTACAGATGGAATAATTGAAACTTGCGTCAATTCGATTTGCATTTCACACCAATTTGAGTACGTCGGGGATCCATCAGTTGCAGATGCGCCGGAAACCGACTGGAACAGATCGTCGAACGTTGTCAGTAGTCGGCAACTATTTCACAGTTAGATCGACGGTATATCAAAACCAGGATTTAGACGAACGCTTGCAAACTAGGGAGACGTCAGGTGTCAATGGAGAAAATGTCCTGTGAATTACTACTACATGATTACCCCAAACTTCCACAAGAAACTGTTTCTAGCCAATCTCTTTTTATTTTTAAAAGCAAGTTAATTTAGTATTATTTTTATCAGTATTTTAGCTTTTACTGTTATTTTTGTATATTTTAGTATAGTTTTATTTACTAGCATTTTAAAGTGGGCGTGATGTCGTCCCACGATTTTGCCGACGTAATGATTTTTAGATTTAGATTTAGAAATTGTAAAGCTTCGTTCGGCTTACATCGCTAATTGTGTGTTTAACAGTTTTCTGTCCTACACCGCCATCATGTTGAACATTGTAACAATCCACGCCATAAGAAAAACTTTGTCGTTACCAAAGACTTTACCAGTGACTCTCATTCACCTTAACTCATCTTTAAACCCAGTAATTTACTGTTGGAAATGAGACACATTCGACGCGCTATCATGGACATACTGCGGAACATGTCTTGGCTCAGAAATCGCGCATCACATTTATCTTAGGGCCAGCAGTGCTATGCCATCTATTTCTCTCATTCATTGCTGTTGTTGATAAAACTACGAGCAGTCTGAACTTGGCTGCCTGAGGACGAACGAGATCGTGTTTTAACTTATATTGATATAGCTTGGTGACGTCTGACAATCTGTGTTGAATGGCAGTTTTATGTTTTAAGAAAGGTAAAAATATTACCCGTTTTAATGCCTGAAAAAACGTTTTCATATATCAAAATAAAAAATGAAAGATACGCAACGACATTTTGGTCGTTCTTGTAAGAACAAGCAGTTCTACTGGCCGTATTGTTGTCTGTTTCATTTGCATAACAGAAACTTGAAGTTAACAGCAGATGAAACTGGTAGCAGTTTGCAGGTGTACAATGGGCTATTTTTCTAATTGGCTTCAGTTTAAGTAACCGTTTTCATTTGCTTTACTGTTTAAGCTTTCCTTTAGACAGTCTTAGATGAACTAAAAACTATGCACGTGCTAATTTACTTTCGATCAGTGCACTTAAAATATAGCTTAAGATCGTTATTCGATAATTTAGCAATTATTGAATGAGGCGGAGTAGGATATGAAGAATTCTGCAGATCAAGGAGGGTGTTATCCACAGAGGCCTTCGGCCTCTGTGGATAACGCTCTCCGAGATCTGCAGAATTCTTCATATCCTACGAGAGCCGAATTCAATAATTGCTTTATTATTCATTCAAAATATTTCCCCGTTCTTAAAGGAGTTTCGCCATTTCGCTCTTTGTTTTTCCGCTCACTAAAAATAATACAATCTCGTCCCCAGGTTTTCTCGGTCAACGGTTCAATAATTTTCAGCGGGCTGCACTTTTGACGTCATTGGTTCAATAATTTTAAGCGGGCTGCACTTTTGACGTCATTGATTCAATATGACGAAGATTCTTTCCAAATTTGGTGAACAGCAGCTGGTTATGGTGAATTACGCGTGTGGTTTTAACCAATCAGAAACGGGGAAATATTTTGAATGAATAATAATAGCAATTATTGAATGAGGCTGAGTAAGACATGAAGAATTCTACAGATCAAGGAGGGTGTTATCCACAGAGGCCGAAGGCCGAGGTAGATAACACACTTCGAGATATGCAGAATTCTTCGTATCCTACGAAAGCCGAATTCAATAATTGCTTTGTTATTCATTCGAAATATTTTCCTGTTTTTAAAGGAATTTCGCCATTTCTCTCTTTGTTTTCCTGCTCACTAAAAATAAAACAATCTCGTCCCCAGGTTTTTTTTTCGATCAATGTTTCAATAATCTGCAGCGGGCTGCACTTTTGACGTCATTGATTCAATATGGCAGAGATCCTTTTCATATTTTGTTTACAGCAGCTGGTTGAAGGTGAATCATGCATGTAGTTTTAACCAATCAGAAACGGCGAAATATTTGTAATGAAATATAATAGTATTCTTAATTTACCTTGGGTAAAACGACCGCAATGTTATTGGGAACCTTTTAAGTTTTCACAGACAGAATGCTTGCCTAACTGACCTGACACTCAAGCCAGTGACGGTTACCTCTGGGTTTTCTAAAAGCAAGACGCGAATTCTGCGTCAGGCCAGTGGCCCATGAGGCCGGAGCGTATCCCTGTTTCTGTAACATAAAGTCAACAGGAGTATTTCTACTCCCCCCTGGATGGGATGCCAGTCCATCGCTGGTTAAATAGCTATTCTTAAACTCATTTATAATTGATCGAGTTTAGACAAAGGACCTCGTGACTATGACGCTGTTCTGATGTTTGATCGTGACTGGCCACATTCGATATGTCAATATTCTAGCATGGCCCCAAGGCCTTCAGGACAAACTTCTATACTCGGTGTTGCTTTCTCTGTATCCAAGTCTCTTTTGGGAATTGAGAGACCAAAGGAATTTTGAAAATTCGAAATTTTGACCCGAAAGCCTCGGAGCCTTGTTAGAATATTGATATATCGAACATGGCCTTACCACAACTTTTTTGCTTTTTGCGATTTTATTTCACCTCAAAGATCGTCAAATATACTCCGGTGCGCGTCGTATTTTCAACTCTCATTCTTTTTGTTTGGAAATTTGTTCAAGCACGGTCTTTCTTGTTTGATATATCACTTACAAAATTCAAGAACCACGGATATAATTTGTTTATTTTAATTTGACCGGAAACTTAATTTACCATTCGGTTTAGGTGTATTTTTTTTAAACAAAACATCAGACAGAGTGACGTGTGGAACACTTTTCTGCTCTCATTCAATTCTATCAACAAAGACAGAAATTATTTGCGCCTGAGTGATCCAAATAATTGTCACGATGGAGGTGAAAATGATACAAAAGGTACGCTATTTAAACTCTTGGGGCCGAATATTTAAACGAAGTGTATGTTAACCATTGTTTAGGACTGAGTCTCGATAAACAACGGCTAAACGATGTTTAAAATTCATTATTGAAACGCGACTGAACCGTGTTTTCTCGAGTCAGTGACTAAACCATGTCTCACAAGGAAATGCATTGTCTGCGGAGTTATTTTGTATGCCAATTTCTAGATAGTGGTTATTGCTCTGCAACAGGGCTTCTAAAAAAAGAGGTACGCAATGCGTACATGTGCCTGCTATTTGGAAATTCAACAATCACATGGGAAACAAGGCAACTCACGCTTCGCGAACGATGGACATTTGTGTTTTGTCTCCGTAGCTTTTAGGTTTCACTGTGGACATTGGAAACCAGGTACATGTACGTGAGTGAGCTTTTTTTATTTCTTAAGTTTGTCATGAATTTCTTAAAGGCGTTGTCTCAATATTGTTGTTCGTGGGTTTTGTGCTAAATAATGTGACTCTATCAAAGTTTCCCCAGCAAAATTTTCATGAGATTCTACAATATACCGTGTAAGAGTCATTGAACCTGTAATTTATGTTAACGATACTAAAAAAATTATATTCTTCTTCGATAATGTTGATTCTTTCATTTGAAAGAAAATAGGTTACTTTATATATGAAACATTGCATATAAGAGAAACATGTAATTTTATTTAATTTACAGTGATAAGTGTTATATTAGTTATTATTTTAGGTAATACCATATATATATGGGAATACCAATAAATTGTTGTTGTTGTTGTTGTTGTTGTTGTTCATACGAGTGATAAAAGTGGGAGGAAATTGCGATTTTATAATCACGATAACCTACAGAATCGGACGACATTGAGTCCTGCTACCCGTTAATCAAAACTACGACAAATATTGAGAAAAGACAAAAGCACGTAAAAACATAACAGTGTCGGTGACTTTTATTTCAGCGGAACGGCCAAAGGGAGCAAACTTGACAGCATCACACAGGCATAACGTATTTTACTTTCCTTTTACACTCTCAAATTATAAGCATGATGTTTACAGAGGCATACATGGGTGTATATATGAATACATGGGTTTACTGGAGTATACATGGGTGTATATATTCTAAATACAGGGGTTTACATAGGGTATACATACAAATACAGGGGTGTACAGGAGTTTACACGGGTGTACATAGCAATACAGGGGTGAACAGGAGTATACATGGGTGTACATAAGAACACAGGGGTATACAGGAGTATACATGGGTGTACATAGCAATACAGGGTTGAACAGGAGTATACATGGGTGTACATAGCAATACAGGGGTATACAGGAGTATACACGGGTGTACATAGCAATACAGGGGTTTACAGGAGTATACATGGGTGTACATAGCAATACAGGGGTATACAGGAGTATACATGGGTGTACATAGCAATACAGGGGTATACAGGAGTATACATGGGTGTACATAGCAATACAGGGGTATACAGGAGTATACATGGGTGTACATAGCAATACAGGGGTATACAGGAGTATACATGGGTGTACATAGCAATACAGGGGTATACAGGAGTATACATGGGTGTACATAGCAATACAGGGGTATACAGGAGTATACATGGGTGTACATAGCAATACAGGGGTATACAGGAGTATACATGGGTGTACATAGCAATACAGGGGTATACAGGAGTATACATGGGTGTACATAGCGATACAGGGGTATACAGGAGTATACATGGGTGTACATAGCAATACAGGGGTTTACAGGAGTATACACGGGTGTACATA
>JAHPZR010000425.1:7500-12500 GCA_019787425.1 Platygyra sinensis | reverse complement strand
CCACAACAACATTAAGGAGCTTGCCAACATTCTCGGAAAGAATCAGTTTCCATCCAGTCTAGTGAACAGAACTGTTAAACAAATACCTTAACAAATTATTGCCTCCCCATGCACGCTTCAGCAATAACCAACTCTAATGAAATTCGCACGCACTATTACAAATTACCTTTTGTTGGCCCTTCTCGACTTACGTTCAACGCAGAATCAAGAATTTAACACAACGCTATTGTAATAAACTTGGACATCAAGCTAGTTTTTGCCCCATACAAGATTAAGAACTTATTCAGTGCCAAAGATGCTATTTCCAAATTATCACGATCCCGTGTAGTTTATAAATTTTCTTGCGAAGGCTGTAGTGCCTGTTATTTCGGCGAAACAAACCGACATCTTGCTACGCGTGTTCGTGAACATTTAAGAGCCGTCCTCTATAATTTTCAACTATCGTCATTTGGACGAGAAAAAATGAAATTCCTCAAACTTTCCCAGATGAACGGTCTAGATAAGTGATTCACAAAAATATATTTTTCAGTTCAATTCGATTCGTATTTTAGCGCTGGGGCGACCATCTTGGTTTTGCCCCTCTGAGAGGGCTTTCAGCGGCCATTTTAAGGCACATCTTTAACAATTTGCCAAGCAAAGAAAACGCTATAATTCCGGGTAAAAACACGTTATTCGAATCAAGCAACTGTTACTTGATACGTTGAGAGGCGGTTTTGGTAATTTGATCAACATCTGATTTTTTTACAGAATTTTAAACTTCTTCCCTTTCGAACTACTTGCGAAGCGCCATAAAAATGGCAAATTTTAAAGGAAAATATCGCCAAAAGTACATCACTTGAGATACCCAAACTACCATCCACTGAAAGAGCAATGTCTCACCTGTAAAAATATGCAATAAAATTTTGGGGCAGTCAAAACTGAAAAATATTAGAAGTAGAAGTTGAAGCTGTAGTTTTTAAACAAACACCGCCGTCCTAATTAGCATAATTACGTGGAAATAACGATGTACAAAGGAAATTATGATATATTCCACTTACCTCGCAGCATGTCGACAACTGGATGATCCACGATATCTCACGTTATGTTATCAGTAGGTTTCAGCGGCATGCTCGATGATTATTGTGCGAAATCACTCTGAAACATCACAACCGTTAAGTGTCTCAGAAGCCCTCGTCATAACATCTAGCAATATTAGTTGTCTTCCGCCTCATATCTGCCGTTTACAAGAAGTTTAACAGTTTTCCGAGATCCCAACTGACCCAAACATCGATCATCTGCCTTAAAAATCTCCCTCTTAATCGCGGATTCTTATCAAGAACTCTTAAGTTTAGTTCCGTTTTGATCTATTGAGCACCCACCGTTATTAGAGAGATTGCGTTACAGACAACAAGTGAACATTCCAATGTGCGTAGGGGTAGGGTGGGTAGAAATGAAAAACGTAACCGGCTTTAAAGCCATTTTACGCATTTCAGTGGCTAAGTTAGTAATTGGCTTTTGCAGGATAATTTAAATATGAACCACTGCTTGGAAATTTGAGTCATTTTGTAAGTTATTTTTGATCGGTCGGGGGATGGGGCGTGAATTGTATTTAAAAAAAAAAAAAAAAGAAAAAGAAAAAGAACAGATAGACAATACGAGGTCAAGAAATTATGATCTGCATATAATCTCTTGATCAGCTTTATCAGTTTATCAATGAGGCCCTGTTAAAGGTTTTCAGTATACTTAATATTTGGGTAAAAATTTAACAGGATACACGAAATTTCTCTCGAAGCCTGCGTCAGAACATTATCAATTTAACGTGTCTTTTAGGCTCATAGCCGCCGTTTCCAAGAAGTTAACATTTTGCTAAAATATCTACCGACTCCAAATTCTTTTAGCAGCCTTTCAAATCCTCTTGTTAAACAAAGATTCTCATGAACTAACTCGTTCAAGTTCATTACACAATGAGATTGCGTTAGATACAACTCCGGGGATACCACACGCTAAGGGTGGGCAGGAGATGAAAATTTAAAGGGCCTTAGGGGATATACCCGGGTAGCTTCGAAAGCTGTTCTTGCACCTCTTGAAACCAATTACGTAAACTCATGAGTCGTTCCATTGCCTTTTTCTCGCAACCCGCGGCCAGGGTGCGGGAACGCCGGGTGATCAATGGGTGTCTAACATTTTCACTTTGAGGTCGATGGAGAAGCACAACATAACCTTGACTTGGGCTTCTTCAACAGTTCGTTTCAAGTTTTATCACACTGAGCGATTAAATTGCGTGACAAAAAAGGGAGGCTGGCCGTAGTGAGTTGTAGTGACCTTTCACTTTTTTATAAACGTGACTACTTAGCTTTAATTCAGTCGTGTTTAATTTTTTAACTGCCTGGGTCGTTGAGACCAGCGAAATTAATTGTGTCAATAAACTATTTTGTTTTTAACGTGAACTATAAAGTGTTCGCTGCACGCCTACTGAATTGAGTTGGTTAGAAGCCTAGCCGACGATCAAGGTCATGGCAAAGTGTGGTTACTCTTCGTATGTTGGAGGTTCATGTGGATCGAGTTAACTCTCAAAAACCTACACTGAATGGGCAGTGTGTACCATTGGGTAACTGCCAAATAGGAGTGAAAGTCCATCTAAAATCGCTGAATGTTCAGAAAGGATCTTTAAGTACCGAGTCGAAACTGCTGCTAGCAAGGGCAGGTATAGTATGAATATTTTGATGGTCATTTTATCCGTATTGCTCTAAGAAATACAAAATTACCAATATTACTTTAAACAAAATGTATGAAATAATAACACGCGATTATTATTTTGTTCACGCCATTTCGGATCATAATTTCTCATGGATTAATTGAGCCTGGTAATCTAAAAAGAGCTACCAACGATATATTTGTGAAACACGGCGAAATGCCTGTAACACAGTACAATAACAAGGGTCAAATTGGCCACTATCAAGTATAAAATGTTTTACTTTTCAAAAACATAATTCGCGTTCTAAAAGTCTCCCATATAGGAACATGAATTTTGATCGGAGGCAAACCACGATCACGTGCTTAAGGCAACCACATTGTACTTTTATGTCGCCAGCTTGAATATGTTTGGTACAGTTTAGAAGAGATTAGAGCATGCTTTAAAGCATTTTCATTCTTTTTATCAGTTTATCAATGAGGCCCTGTTAGGGGTTTTATTAAAGTATACTTGATATTTGGGTAAAAAATTAGAGTAAAGAAGATACACGAATTTTGGGAAAAAATTAATCTGGTAGATGTTTAGTTCAGAAAAACAGGACATTATGAGTAGGAAATCCATAACATTATTGCTTACAGATGCTTACCTGAAGTGGTCGACCATTGTGCTAATAACCATAACGCATTTTTAAATGATTCTCGGTGTTCATTTGAAGAATGAAGTTTCAAAGAAATGCATTCCGCACCTCCCTTTTTCAGTAAACTTTTCGTTTATTTCATTTCTTGTCAAATTTGTTTAGTAGAAAAAAAGAATGAAAATGCTTTAAAGCATGTTCTAATCTCCTCTAACTGTACCAAACATATTCAAGCTGGCGACATAAAAGTACACTGTGGTTGCCTTAAGCACGTGATCGTGGTTTGCCTCCGATCAAAATTCATGTTCCTATATGGGAGACTTTTAGAACGCGAATTATGTTTTTGAAAAGTAAAACATTTTATACTTGATAGTGGCCAATTTGACCCTTGTTATTGTACTGTGTTACAGGCATTTCGCCGTGTTTCACAAATGTATCGTTGGTAGCTCTTTTTAGATTACCAGGCTCAATTAATCCATGAGAAATTATGATCCGAAATGGCGTGAACAAAATAATAATCGCGTGTTATTATTTCATACATTTTGTTTAAAGTAATATTGGTAATTTTGTATTTCTTAGAGCAATACGGATAAAATGACCATCAAAATATTCATACTATACCTGCCCTTGCTAGCAGCAGTTTCGACTCGGTACTTAAAGATCCTTTCTGAACATTCAGCGATTTTAGATGGACTTTCACTCCTATTTGGCAGTTACCCAATGGTACACACACTGCCCATTCAGTGTAGGTTTTTGAGAGTTAACTCGATCCACATGAACCTCCAACATACGAAGAGTAACCACACTTTGCCATGACCTTGATCGTCGGCTAGGCTTCTAACCAACTCAATTCAGTAGGCGTGCAGCGAACACTATTATAGTTCACGTTAAAAACAAAATAGTTTATTGACACAATTAATTTCATTGGTCTCAACGACCCAGGCAGTTAAAAAATTAAACACGACTGAATTAAAGCTAAGTAGTCACGTTTACAAAAAAGTGAAAGGTCACTACAACTCACTACGGCCGGCCTCCCTTTTTTGTCACGCAATTTAATCGCTAGTGTGATAAAACTTGAAACGAACTGTTGAAGAAGCCCAAGTCAAGGTTATGTTGTGCTTCTCCATCGACCTCAAAATGAAAATGTTAGACACCCATGATCAGGTGATACACCACATGGCACCAGAATAATTTACCTACCCGGCGTTCCCGCACCCTGGCCGCGGGTTGCGAGAAAAAGGCAATGGAACGACTCATGAGTTTACGTAATTGGTTTCAAGAGGTGCAAGAACAGCTTTCGAAGCTACCCGGGTATATCCCTAAGGCCCTTTAAATTTTCATCTCCTGCCCACCCTTAGCGTGTGGTATCCCCGGAGTTGTATCTAACGCAATCTCATTGTGTAATGAACTTGAACGAGTTAGTTCATGAGAATCTTTGTTTAACAAGAGGATTTGAAAGGCTGCTAAAAGAATTTGGAGTCGGTAGATATTTTAGCAAAATGTTAACTTCTTGGAAACGGCGGCTATGAGCCTAAAAGACACGTTAAATTGATAACTGTTCTGACGCAGGCTTCGAGAGAAATTTCGTGTATCCTGTTAAATTTTTACCCAAATTTCAAGTATACTGAAAACCTTTAACAGGGCCTCATTGATAAACTGATAAAGCTGATCAAGAGATTATATGCAGATCATAAT
>JAHPZR010000425.1:0-2500 GCA_019787425.1 Platygyra sinensis | reverse complement strand
AAATCAAGGAGGCCTTACACATAGGTTGGGAAAAACCCTCATTAAACAAGCAACTTAATCATGTCAATTTAACACTTTCATTGTAATTTTCCTTGTCCAATACCCATTGTCTTCTCATCATTGTATTCTCTATTACCTCACATTCACGTTGTTATTTAATTAGTATTCATACATTTTATTAGCTATCTTTATATAACACCGACTAGCGGTTCACTTGAATTCACAACTGACGATGGATGTTGATCATCCGAAACATGTTTTGTAAATTTAAAATTGTGTGTTTCTATCTGAAAATAAATATTCACGAAATTCGCTCGCACGAACATGCCAATTTGGCGTGTTGGATAATAAATCTCTTATTAGACGTTTTGTAGTGTAGTATCGGCTTCGCTGAGAATTTTAATTCCTATTTATATTCACGATTAAGAGACGGGAATGGGGTGTGCAGCTCGAACTAAGGAGCGTGAGTGTTTAATGCCGTCCAAATATCATACAATGTTCAACGTCATAACTAAAGAATAGTATATAAATATCACTACATAAAGCAACTCAGGCTAACTATTCACGTGCGCCGCCCGATACGAAAACCCAAAAACCCAAGGGGAAAAAATCGGGAACGTATTCCCCAACCGATGCAGTCGCACAACCTCTGGGGGTTAAAAGTAAGAAAGAAAAATAAAAGTTGATAGTTCGAGAGCTGAGATGAATACATTACAACTGTCAAAACGTTTATATACCTCATAACAATGGAGTCAATTAACGCCATAGCGGCTCACGTGCGCTCATACCAATAGGAAAGTATTTACATTCTCTGTCACTGCCACTGCGTTTAGCTCCGCTGAATGTAAATACATCTCGTTGTTTGTATTTTGCCTCGTCCTACAGGGCCGCCAAAATACGGCAGAACTCGTAAAAATACTCAGCGATACTACACCACAAAACGTCTAATAAGATATATTAATCGCTTGCTCAGTGGAATGATTTTTTCTAAGGTCAAACTGATATTTAAATAATACATCATGCTTATCAAGATATCAAGATATGCATCAATCTGTAGTCAATTTAAGGGCAATTTGTTGTCATAATGTGAGTAGCTCAGAAGAAAGATGAAGAAGGTTAATTCTCTCTTATGGTGCTGCAAGGGGTGATTAGTAGAATGTAGGGGCTTCTTACTGGTAATATATAGATTTAGCCAACAGCATTATCCTTGCATACGGCGGCTGAGCCCGCAGTACGAGCGGCAGTCAAAACTTAGCTGTCCTACCGAAACGACACGGTAATAGACCCTTTGCATAAATGGCGTCTAAATTTGAATAACAATACTTGGTACATCCTTAGCCTCACGTTCATGTTTCAAGACAAAGGAAATTTCACACGAATGTGAGGCTATGGATGTACCAAGTATTGTTATTCAAATTTAGACGCCATTTATGCAAAGGGTCTATGACAGAGCGCAAAAACGGCTAGACATGCGCAGTATGAGTTACGCATTCACCCGCCATCACTCCCGCCATTCCATTTTCAAAATGGCGGACGACGAATAAAAAACAAACACGTCATTGGAAAAGCCACAGGGCCGCTGATCCTCTCACTGTACTTTTGCGGTCTCGTTAAAAACAAGTGCCATCATTCGAGGAGTCGTTGTGGTTGTTTGTGAAGGAATCGGCAAAACTATCCTGTCAAAATCAGCTGCTAATTGTGGCAAATTTTGAGGCCAAAGGTATCGCTTTTTGCTTTGTGTCAGGAAAGGTTTATGCCTTTTCGTAAGCTCGCCGCTTACTCAATAAGCTCAAGAAAGGTAAGTGTTTGTGATTAGTACTTTTTATATAACATATCAAATATGACTTTTTTTTCGTTTCTATGAAAATTTTTAAATCCCGTTTAAAGGAGGGCTTTTGCCGAGACGCTTTTAGAAGGGGAGCGAAGGTTCTTGCCTGCCGTGACCTGCGAAGACTGCGGCTCAGTGAGTAGTTCAATCACCGTATATCCATTGAGTTTTCGTAAAATTACGTTGTTTGCCATTTGAACGTTGTTAGCCGTAGTTTTTTCGATTTCTCTCTTTTACAGTGGTTGGAAATTTTATAATTTCTAAAGAGTATTAAAGAAGTTAGTTCATTACACATGAATGTCTTTGTCTTGTTGTCGTCTCTTTCGGGTTTGCTTTGCATCCGCACACGCCATTACTTTCCCGCCCAAACAGCGGCCAAACGGTTAATTGTTGCCAGTCGTTGTTTCTAGCATATAAGTCTTAAGTCATATAACGAGTCAGGATTTTTTTCCGCGAATTATATGCATTGTTAAAGGTGGCTCAAAATAGTTTCCAACACTTAGATTTCTGTGGGTCATTACCCTCTTAATTATAACAATACAATTTCCTCATATGTGATTGGTGCATAAACTGCTGTATTTTGCCCTAATTAATCTGCAAAGTTGTAATCGGACAGTTGGCTGTAATTGGACACATGTAATCTGACAGTTACATGAGCCAATGATATTTGGC
>JAHPZR010000424.1:0-46419 GCA_019787425.1 Platygyra sinensis | reverse complement strand
ACTTACGAGTTTGTTAGAGAGATTGAGGAAGTCGGTTCCCTGTTCTTAACTTTGTTGACTTGCGCGTTCGTTTAATATATAACATGGTGGAGTGAATCCCGGGAGTAAATCATATCCTTCAGTATCGTTTCAGTATCGTGCTATGTTGACTGGACTCCTACTCCGTTTACTTCAAATTTTGGTGGTGTGCGAACAATTGGTTTTCGAAGCCAATACATTAAAGCCGAGTAAGTACTGGGCATTAAGTGTTTAACAGGAGTAAGGTGATTGCTGGAGACTGCGGAAGCCTCGGCCATCCTCAGGAACATGACACAAACTCTACTGACTGATCCGCAAACAATGTGTTTGCCGGTTTCTCAGAACTGGTTGTCGAGTAACAGCTCAAAAGAATTCAATAAGGTCTAGGATGATGCGCAACAGTTGAATTTGATTGTGTCTTTTACTGCTTGCCTCACGTCTTTGATCTTCCAACAGTAAAGTACCGGGTTCAGAGATGAGTTTAAGAAGAGTAAAGAAAATGTCACTTCTAAAGCGCCGCCTAGGTCTAGTACATCATGAAACGATAACAAATAAGAAACACAAAATGGAAGATAACAAATAAGTAATGCCAACTGCACCCATGCTATGCTGGAAACCGTCTTCTTGTATCGCGCTATATTCAGTGGACTTTCTCCTCCGTTCGGCGGTTGTCCGTGTTGTTGTAGGTTTTCTTGTAAGTGAATTTGATGATGGCGGAGTTGGAGATAGATCTTGGAGTAAGAGATGATTGAGGTCAGGATACAAAGTATTATCAATACCGTGAACACATAATAAGTAACTGTCCAAGTGTGGTGAAGTTTGTCTACCCGAAAATGTATTCCTGCTGCCAATGCACAACTGATTACCCAAACAAAAATTACGAGCACTCGTACTCGTCGTAATGTTACAACATGTCTGTATCTCAGCCTCATCATCAGAGCGAGAAGTCTGTCTACACTAATTGCAGTTGATGTCAGTATCGATACGGCCCCCAAAACAACAGTTGAGCTAATGAAGACTATTCCATCCAAGTTAATGTCTAGATCTGTTATCCTGGAAAGCAGAGTGATAGCGAAGAGTGGCTGTGAAATAAGGCCAACACAAAGATCGGTGACTGCCAGACATCGAAACAAAAGTTTTGTTGGAGGATAAATAGAAGTCACTTTATGAAGAGCGATTAGGATCACTGCATTGCTTAGTGATGCTGTTATGGAGAGAAAAATGTTCATGGCTGCGAAAAATACATACAAACCATATGCTGGCCCTGCAGATCTAACTGATAATCTAAGACTTGTGTAGTTTCCATCGTTAGCAGTTATGTTCGCCATCGTTCTGTGTAGTTAGTAGTTGGTTCTTGAGTAGACAGCGCTTTAAGCTGTAAAGACTGGACTGAACTCAGTGCTTGTGGTTAAGCGGATGATTTTATTTGTCTGTCACCGGATGATGAGGCTAATTCTGTTTTATATGGCTTATCCCGAGATCTGTTTTTTCATGCAAGCTTGGTGGTATTTACATGTAAACAGGTGGAAATTATTGTCTGTTTTAAAAGACATTGTTTGTTGATTTTCTAAACTTTTTGTGAGTTGAAAGGGATAGCTAGCGCAAATTTGGTTTTTATTTTTGGTAGAAACTGATCAGAAACAAATAGCATCGGGCGAGTGTATGTCATTAGATCGACGTTTTCAATTTTGTGATGCGGTAGCTACAGTTGAAAATGTCAATTTATGTATTTTGTATATCAGGTGCATACTCAGTTATATATTCAGACATGATCTAAGCTCCAGACACGCTCGTGCGTTCATCACTCAAAATGCTAATTTTTTGTCGCGAAAACCGTAAAACGACATCTTAGGAATACACTGGGAAAGAAAGTTTTGAACGTTTAGAAACCGGCATATGATGAAGTTCATGTTAATTTACAGCTCGGTATGATAGCTAATAACATCGGCTGGTTTAACAAACTGATGAAGGGAAGTCGTAATTAGAAATAACCTGAATACTAAGAAATAATTCATTATCTTTCTACTAAGGTTTGTGTTTTTCTTCTAGAAATAAAACATTTTATCATACAAACTGTTTGTCTGGAGAGATTCGGTGTTTTCGGGTAAAACAAAACGTGGCCTA
Source organism: Platygyra sinensis (assembly GCA_019787425.1). NCBI lineage: Eukaryota > Metazoa > Cnidaria > Anthozoa > Scleractinia > Merulinidae > Platygyra > Platygyra sinensis. Next base: position 44,277 of record JAHPZR010000424.1, on the reverse strand, counting down.
CATATGATTTTCACTGCATAAAAATGAAAGTGATATCTTTTACACCATTGCGTCAAACAAAGCATTTTTACAAAAAAAACTCAACGAAAATCGGGTTGAATTAAATAACATATCGGTTTCTTTCAGAAAAGTATAAATGATAACTTGAACCTCTTTTTAACCGAGCATGGGCCTATTGGATGAGAAGACTACCAAAGTTGGACGCAGACAGGTTCTTTGGCAGTCCTGGAAATTTTTGTCTTCCATTTATTTTTAACTGATTAGAGTCATTGTTCCATCCATTAACAATATTTTTCCGTCCTCGAAGTCAACCGTTCAGTTATTTTAAAGTCCGTAACATTGCTTGCTGAAGTGCGTAAATTCTTTTTTTAATTTGGCCATAGTTTGCAAAGAAGCAAATAATCGTTCACGCACTTGCATGGGATTTTAGCCGGATGTCAATATAATTATTGCCACCTCTGTATTTGGATTGAGTCGATTGAGAAGACAAATCATACACTTACGACAGTGTTTGACCAAATTTCCAAATACCTCGAAGTTCGTCAAAAACACTTCGCTGCGCGGACTTTTGTTATACTTTTTACGGACATGTGACTTTTTTCCCGTGAAAACTGCTAAAAAGACATCGTAGGAATACAGTGGGAAAGAAAGTTTAAACGTTCTGAGGGCGGCATTTGCTGAAGTTTTGGAACATTCACATTAGCTTGGTATAACAGCTAACATCATCTGGTTTGACAACCTGATAAGGGAAGTCACGTACATTGCGAGTCCTTTTCAATTTTCTGATGGAAGCTTATGTTTTATGCCGGTATACAAGCATGTTCTGTATATTGACACATGATTACTCAAAGTGTTAGAGGTCGGTGTTTGAAAAAGTGGAGAAAAATTCCAGGCAACAACCGATTCAGTAAACGGTTAAAGGGAAGTAATGAATAAATCCATCAGTCAGAGATGAGTTAAGAAATTGAAACAAAAACTGAATATACCCGGACGTGTTTTATCGAGACATTTTATTTTAATGATCGTTTTTTTCTGCTAATCGATAAGTACGTTGGGTGCAGGTCATTCGGGAACGTCGACATACGAATTTTATTTTCACGAATTACTTTTTCCCGATAGCCCTAAGATTTACTTATATTAAACGTTTTGAATTTTTTAACAAGCGTTATTATAATTATGCATTAGGCCAGTCACTGCTTATATTAAAAGATTCTTCAGATATTTTGATTCTATTCGCAGAAATTCTGTTACCCGGTTTTCTGGATGTTTTAGCCCCTCAAAACAGCTGGGTGTCGATTAACAACTCAAGCAACAATTTCGTAAGGTCTAGGATGATGCGCAGCTGAATTTAATTGTGTCCTTCACTGCTTGCCTCACGTCGTTGATCTTCCAACAGTAAAGTACCGGATTCAGAGATGAGTTTAAGAAGAGAAAAGAAAATGTTAAATCTGAAGCGATAGCTAGGTTCGGATTTAGTACGGGTGTCTCGAAAACTCAGACCTCGAAAACTCAGACCCTCGGGTGTCTCGAAAACTCAGACCCGAAAAACTCAGACCCTCGGATGTCTCGAAAACTCAGACCCAAAAAAAGGGCTGCGACTCTATCCTCGCCAATGAAATTTATAGCTCTTAGGACCTGCGAGGCTACCGCGGTTTGAAGGTGTATGTCGAAACATACTAAACGTCAAGTTAAATAATTTATTTTCCACCATGTGTTTTACTGTCATGTTTGTTTCGGTGCAGTTTCTATGCTATCACTTAACTTTGTTATCTAATGGCCTTAAGTTTTGCATACATTCGATATTCTGTCACTTTTTGCATTTGCTTACATCGGTGTTTACTACCTTGTTAAATGCTCCTTCCTATTTCTATTATGTTAGTGAGAGATTTTACCATGGTTGAAAACTGCCTAGTCGCTTTGCCTCTTCTAAAATGTCGAGATAGTACCATCTGCAGGCTCTTTTCCGACCATCAAAGAGGCCGATTTTTTAAATTCTTCGAGCGACAGATGGCAGTTTTGTTTTTAAACAGTGTAGTATTATTTTGGATTATTTTACGAAAAACCCGCCACTCAGTTCTTAATGCCTCGAACAGGAAAGATTCGGCAAGTCTGAGATAAAATCTTAGAGAGAATCACGTTATTGAAAACTTAAGAGTTTGTTAGAGAGCTTGAGGAAGTCGGTTCCCTGTTCTTAACTTTGTTGACTTGGGCGTTCGTTTAATATATAACATGGTGGAGTGAATCCCGGAGTGAATCATACTCCTTCAGTATCGTGCTATGTTGACTGGACTCCTACTCCGTTTACTTCAAATTTTGGTGGTGTGCGAACAATTGGTTTTCGAAGCCAATACATTAAAGCCGAGTAAGTACTGAGCATTCAGTGTTTAACAGGAGTAAGGTGATTGCTGGAGACTGCGGAAGCCTCGGCCATCCTCAGGAACATGACACAAACTCTACTGACTGATCCGCAAACAATGTGTTTGCCGGTTTCTCAGAACTGGTTGTCGAGTAACAGCTCAAGCAAGAACTCAATAAGGTCTAGGATGATGCGCAACAGTTGAATTTGATTGTGTCTTTTACTGCTTGCCTCACGTCTTTGATCTTCCAACAGTAAAGTACCGGGTTCAGAGATGAGTTTAAGAAGAGTAAAGAAAATGTCACTTCTAAAGCGCCGCCTAGGTCTAGCACATCATGAAACAATAACAAATAAGAAACAGAAAATGGAAGATAACAAATAAGTAATGCTAACTGCACCCATGCTATGCTGGAAACCGTCTTCTTGTATCGCGCTATATTCAGTGGATTTTCTCCTCCGTTCGGCGGTTGTCCTTGTTGTTGTAGGTTTTCTTGTAAGTGAATTTGATGATGGCGGAGTTGGAGATAGATCTTGGAGTAAGAGATGATTGAGGTCAGGATACAAAGTATCATCAAAACCATGAACACATAATAAGTAACTGTCCAAGTGGGGTGAAGTTTGTCTACCTGAAAATGTATTCCTGCTGCCAATGCACAACTGATTACCCAAACAAAAATTACGAGCACTCGTACTCGTCGTAATGTTACAACATGTCTGTATCTCAGCCCCATAATCAGAGCGAGAAGTCTGTCTACACTAATTGCAGTTGATGTCAGTATCGATACTGTCCCCAAAACAACAGTTAAACTAATGAAGACTCCCGTGAAGACTATGCTATCCAAGTTAATGTCTAGATCAGTTATCGAGGAAAGCAGAGCGATAGCGAAGAGTGGTTGTGAAATAAGGCCAACACAAAGATCGGTGACTGCCAGACATCGAAACAAAAGTTTTGTTGGCGGATAAATAGAAGTCACTTTATGAAGAGCGATAAGGATCACTGCATTGCTTAGTGATGCTGTTATGGAGAGAAAAATGTTCAGGGCTGCGAAAAATACATAGAAACCATCTACATACAATCCATCTGCAGAACTAACTGATAAACTATCTGTGTAGTTTCCATCGTTAGCAGTTATGTTCGCCATCGTTCTGTGTAGTTAGTAGTTGGTTCTTGAGTAGACAGCGCTTTAAGCTGTTAAGACTTGACTGAACTCAGTGCTTGTGGTTAAGCGGATGATTTTATTTGTCTGTCACCGGATGATGAGGCTAATTCTGTTTTATATGGCTTATCCCGAGGTCTGTTTTTTCATGCAGGCTTGGTGGCATTTACATGTAAACAGGTGGAAATTATTGTCTGTTTTAAAAGACATTGTTGATTTTCTAAACTTTTTGGGAGTTGAAAGGAATAGCTAGTGCAAATCCGGTTTTTATTTTTCGTAGAAACTGATCACAAACAAAATAGGATCGGGCGAGTGTATGTCATTAGATCGACGTTTTCAATTTTGTGATGGTAGCTACAGCTGAAAATGTCAATTTATGTATTTTGTATATCAGGTGCATACTCAGTTATATATTCAGACATGATCTAAGCTCCAGACACGCTCGTGCGTTCATCACTCAAAATGCTAATTTTTTGTCGCGAAAACCGTAAAACGACATCTAAGGAATACACTGGGAAAAAAAGTTTTGAACGTTTAGAAACCGGCATATGATGAAGTTCATGATAATTTACAGCTCGGTATGACAGCTAATAACAGCTGGTTTAACAAACTGACGAAGGGAAGTCGTAATTAGAAATAACCTGAAAACTAAGAAATAATTCATTATCTTTCTACTAAGGTTTGTGTTTTTCTTCTAGAAATAAAACATTTTATCATACAAACTGTTTGTCTGGAGAGATTCGGTGTTTTCGGGTAAAACAAAACGTGGCCTACATATAATTTTCACTGCATAAAAATGAAAGTGATATCTTTTACACCATTGCGTCAAACAAAGCATTTTTACAAAAAAACTCAACGAAAATCGGGTTGAATTAAATAACAAATCGGTTTCTTTCAGAAAAGTATAAATGATAACTTGAACCTCTTTTTAACCGAGCATGGGCCTATTGGATGAGAAAACTGCCAAAGTTGGACGCAGACAGGTTCTTTGGCAGTCCTGGAAATTTTTGTCTTCCATTTATTTTCAACTGATTAGAGTCATTCTTCCATCCATCAACAATATTTTTCCGCCCTCGAAGTCAACCGTTCAGTTATTTTTAAGTCCGTAACATTGCGTGCTGAAATGCGTAAATTCTTTTTTTAATTTGGCCATAGTTTGCAAAGAAGCAAATAATCGTTCACGCACTTGCATGGGATTTTAGGATGTCAATATAATTATTGCCACCTCTGTATTTGGATTGAGTCGATTGAGAAGACAAATCATACACTCACGACAGTGTTTGACCAAATTTCTAAATATCTCGAAGTTCCTCAAAAACGCTTCGCTGCGCGGACTTTTGTTTTACTTTTTACCGACATGTGACTTTTTTCCCGTGAAAACTGCTAAAAAGACATCGTAGGTTTACAGTGGGAAAGAAAGTTTAAACGTTCTGAGGGCGGCATTTGTTGAAGTTTTGGAACATTCACATTAGCTTGGTATAACAGCTAACATCATCTGGCTTGACAACCTGATACCCTGAAGTCACGTACATTGCGGGTCCTTTCCAGTTTTCTGATGGAAGCTAATGTTTTATGCCGGTATACAAGCATGTTCTGTATATTGACACATGATTACTCAAAGTGTTAGAGGTCGGTGTTTGAAAAAGTCGGGAAAAATTCCAGGCAATAACGATTCAGTAAACGGTTAAAGGGAAATAATGAATAAATCCATCAGTCAGAGATGAGTTAAGAAATTGAAACAAAAACTGAACTATACCCGGACGTGTTTTATCGAGACATTTTATTTTAATGATCGTTTTTTTCTGCTAATTGAGCGCTAATCATTCCCCTTTAGATGTACAAATAGCATTCATGCCTTTTTACAAATAAAACTTTTCCGTTGTTAGATCGATAAGTACGTTGGGTGCAGGTCATTCGGGAACGTCGACATACGAATTTTATTTTCACGAATTACTTTTTCCCAATAGCCCTAAGATTTACTTAAACGTTTTGACATTTTTTAAGAAGCATTATTATAATTATGCATTAGGCCACTTACTGCTTATATTAAAAGATTCCGGCTTGAGATATTTTGATTCTATCCGCAGAAATTCTGTTACTGCCCGGTTTTCTGGATGTTTTAGCCCCTCAAAAGAGTTGGGTGTCGATTAAGAACTTAAACAACAATTTCATAAGGTCTAGGATGATCCACAACAGCTGAAATTAATTGTGTTTTTCACTGCTTTCCTCACGTCTTTGATCTTCCAAAAGTAAAGTACCGGGTTCAGAGATGAGTTTAAGAAGAGAAAAGAAAATGTTACGTCTAAAGCGCTGCCTAGGTTTAGAACACGATGAACATATAAAATTTGATTAACAGAAAATGGAAGATAACAAATAAGTAATGCCAACTGCACCCATGCTATGCTGAAAACCGTCTTCTTCTATCGGGCTAAATTCAGTGGATTTTCTCCTCTGTTTGGTGCTTGCCCTTGTTGTTGTAGGTTTTCTTGTAAGTGAATTGTGATGATGGCGAAGTCGGAGATAGATCTTGGTGTAAGAGATGATTGAGGTCAGGATACAAAGTATTATCGAAATCATCAACACATTTTCTACAACTTTAGCTTTCAAAAAGTGTGTCCCTGCAACTAATGCGCAACTAAGTATCCAAACACAAATTACGAGCGCTCGTACTCGTCGTAATGTTACAACATGTCTGTATCTCAGCCCCATCATCAGAGCGAGAAGTCTGTCCACACTAATTGCAGTTGATGTCAGTATCGATACGGCCCCCAAAACAACAGTGGAACTAATGAAGACTATCCTATCCAAGTTAATGTCTAGATCAGTTATCCCGGAAAGCAGAGCGATAGCGAAGAGTGGTTGTGAAATAAGGCCAACACAAAGATCGGTGACTGCCAGACATCGAAACAAAAGTTTTGTTGGAGGATAAATAGAAGTCACTTTATGAAGAGCGATTAGGATCACTGCATTGCTTAGTGATGCTGTTATGGAGAGAAAAATGCTTAGGGCTGCGAAAAATACATACAAACCATATACTGACCCTGCAGATCTAAATAATCTAAGACTTGTGTAGTTTCCATCGTTAGCAGTTATGTTCGCCATCGTTCTGTGTAGTTAGTAGTTGGTTCTTGAGTAGACAGCGCTTTAAGCTGTAAAGACTTGACTGAACTCAGTGCTTGTGGTTAAGCGGATGATTTTATTTGTCTGTCACCGGATGATGAGGCTAATTATGTTTTATATGGCTTATCCTGAGATCTATTGTTTTTTCATGTAGGCTTGGTGGCATTTACATGTAAACAGGCGGAAATTATTGTCTGTTTTAAAAGACATTGTTTATTTTCTAAACTTTTTGTGAGTTGAAAGGAATAGCTAGCGCAAATTTGGTTTTTATTTTTGGTAGAAACTGATCAGAAACAAAATAGCATCGGGCGAGTGTATGTCATTAGATCGACGTTTTCAATTTTGTGATGGTAGCTACAGCTGAAAATGTCAATTTATGTATTTTGTATATCAGGTGCATACTCAGTTATATATTCAGACATGATCTAAGCTCCAGACACGCTGGTGCGTTCATCGCTCAAAATGCTAATTTTTTTGTCGCGAAAACCGTAAAACGACATCTTAGGAATACACTGGGAAAGAAAGTTTTGAACGCTTAGAAGCCGGCATATGATGAAGTTCGTGATAATTTACAGCTCGGTATGACAGTTCAATAACATCAGCTGGTTTAACAATCTGATGAAGGGAAGTCGTAGCTAGAAATAACCTGAAAACTAAGAAATAATTCATAATCTTTGTACTAAGGTTTGTGTTTTTCTTCTAGAAATAAAACATTTTATCATACAAACTGTTTGTCTGGAGAGATTCGGTGTTTTCGGGTAAAAAAAATCGTGGCCTACATATGATTTTCACTGCATAAAAATGAAAGTGATATCTTTTACACCATTGGAAACTGGGGAGAGCTTAATCGGATGAAGATGTGATTTTGAGAGCTCCGCCGTGCACTATATATTTTAATTCATTTTGGTCGTCTATGGAGTGTTCAGTCGTTTATGTAACTCCAAAAAGAAAATTGGATCGTAACACTGCCTGTAGTCCCTCGGACGCGTCACCGGTAGAAAAACGAGCGAAAGAATCTAATTCCCCCATCGTGACAAGTCCAGGAGACGAAGACGAAGTATTGGCCGCTTTGAAGCTATCTGAAGGCGTCGCATTTGACTTAATCCTAGCAAAACTATGTAGTTTGGACACGAAAATGAAGGATTTAAACACCACAGTCAAAAGTTTGCAAAGTAAGTTATCTTTCGTGGAAATTGATATGGACAACGTAAAGGTCAAGCAGAAGATTCTGGATGAAAAGTTCACGCACATGGAGACTAACTCCACATTCGTCGATGAACGCATTGACCAACTTCAAAGCATTCTGGAAAAAAGTAAGAAGGAAGTCGATGAATGTCACCAGAAAATTCTTTATTTAGAGGCTTACAGCAGAAGGGAAACTCTAAAATTCGACGGAGGAATTGCCGAACCCTCCCAAAACAATGCAACTTCAACTCGAAGTGAGAACACTGAAGATGCTCTCGTGGACTTTATTGAAAACGTACTTGGAATAGAGGACGCCAAGAACATCGAGTTCCAGCGGATACACAGGCTAGGAAAACCAAACAGTGACAGTGGAGATGGTGGCCGAACGATTATTGCACGTTTCCTGAGATTCTCGGACAGAGAGCGAGTGTTCAAGCAAGGGCGCAAACTTAAAGGCACTAATTACAGGATGTTCGAGGACATTCCAAAGGAATTACATCAAAAGAGAAAAGCACAGATGGGAAGACTGAAGGAGGCAAGGAGAGAAGGTAGACGCGCTAACTTTAGTAAGTTTGAACCAGACAAATTATATATTGATGGAAGATATGTTAAATTCTAACTTTGCTTATTCTTGTGTTGGTTAGTCAGAGCTCACAATGAATTTACCGCTGCTACAATTTAAGCTTGTTTAAGGACGTTCGCGCCCAAAAACTTCCCACGTACAGATTTTTTTGAAACTTTGACTGCAGGTAGAAAGTGATAAGATAAGATGAAAAACGTAAAAAAAATCGGGGGTCACCGCACTCGTTTTGAAGATAAGGCGCGTCACAGATCATAGCATTTCTAGGATTTCCAGCCACTGAGGCGATTCTGCCCGGATTCATTACTATCGGCATATATTTAAGTTGAAGAATCATATCTAAGTTATGTGTGTTTAACACAACATATATAGGCCTATTTGATAGGTCTTTGCTACATGTTCCATTAAATCAGCTAGAATTAGCCTTAAAAAATACAACTTTTAGTTACGCACACCTGTATCCATGTACCAATTCGACCCTATTTGAGTAATATATGAGAAATAATTAAAACTTCCCACGTACAGATTTTTTTTGTTTTTTAGTATAATGGAAAGAATCAGAAAAGGAAGTGATCTGCCGAAAAAAAAGTGGGGGTCACCGAGCATCCAACAGAAATATTCGCACACAAAGTTAACGCAAAGGCCATTCATTAGCTCTATATTTTGTTGAGTTTTCGACTCCGTGCGCGCCCTTGAAAATGACGTGGCACGCGCGTAGCCAATGAATAGCGTGCGCACTAGAGATGCGCAGTAGCAATGGGCGCGAACGTCCTTAATATTGTATAAAGCGTTCCATTCGGTGCCACAACAATGGACCAAGTCTCCTCCGTTTTGAAATTTGAATTTTGGAATTAGTTTTCGCTTCATAGTTACCTTGCCATTCTGACTGTATTTGAATTGTGGTGGAGGAGCTTTTCTTAGGAAAGGTTGTTTAGTAGACGGTTATCAATCTGGAACATAGGCATTTGTTTTATTTTATTTGTTATTGTTTGTTCTTCCTCTTGTTCAAACCCGGTAATGTGTACATGTACGTGTCTGACAATAGAAGGCTTCATTATTCTCTTTATATATTGATGAAGTATGTCGCGCTTTTTCCCGATAACCCGAATAGAATATTTAACTCTGTAGTAGTTGTATGTTTCGAAGCTTTATTTCACACGGTTAACGGTATAAGAACACACTCGCAATTCAAAATACATAATTCATACGTACGGGAGAAAGTCCGTTGACAGGGGCAGAAAGTCCGCTGACAGGTAAAGATAAAGGTACAGAAATTTACATATCGTAACATCCTCCCCTCAAAAGAAAAAAAAAACTAACACACAAAACGAAATACAACCAGTTCTTCTATATGCTAACAGTTCTTAAAAAGTCACTCGTTAGACCTAAAGAGTTACGAAGTCTGTATAACGACTAGGCGGTTTGACCAGCCTCCCACTTCTCGTACGGACTTGGCTTTCACAGCCTGTAGGTGAGGCTTGTTGCTGCAAGGGCTGATCTTTGACTCGATCTTTGGCTTGATCTTGGTTCACTGAAGTGGTCGATAAGGGCTGATCTTTATTTGACTCACTGCTAGAGGTGGTGGACTGATTAACCTTCTTCGTCCCCACTGGCTTCAGCGTTGGCTGTTCATTGACGAGGTGATCCCTAACTTTGGAGTCATGGTGGTTTGAAGGCGTTGGCCATTCCTCAGCTGGGGCACTATCAGCCTCTGCAGAACGTTTCAGGTGCCTCCGATTTCTGATGTAGAGCTGACCGTTTGACTCCACTACATAAGATCTTCTACCCAGTGGCTTGAGTACCTTCGCTTTCCTCCATGTCTTCTCGTTCAGCCGAAAGGGCTGCATCCGAACAACGTCGTCTTTCTGAAGGTTCGGTAGGTCGTTTGCTGATCTGTCATAATAGAACTTCTGCTTCAACTTTCTCAGCTTGTCTTTCTCTAGAGTGTCTTCTGCTACGCTAGGCTTCAGCAAGTTGCTAGAAGTAGGAAGATTTGTTTTTGTTCTCCTGCTAAACAGACGCTGAGCAGGACTGGTACCGAATCCTTCCTGTGGGGTGTTACGATGAGCCAACAGCGCCAGGTAGGGGTCACTTTTAGACGCTGCAGTTTTTTTGAGGATCTTCTTTGCTTCCTTAACAGCAGACTCAGCTCTACCATTAGACTGATGGTGGTAAGGACTCGTTGTTACGTGATTGAAGCCGTACTCCTTGGCGAAGTTCTTGAACTCTCGACTTGTGTACTGGGAACCACTGTCCGACACAACCTCATCTGGAATCCCATATCGTGCCATATGTGTCTTCAGTTTCCTGATGACAGTGGAAACCTTCAGGTCATACAGCCTGTCGATCTCGAAGAAACCGGAGAAATAATCTACGGTCACCATGTAACTCTTGTGGTCTAAGTCGAACAGGTCGGTGGAAATTTTGGCCCAAGGGCGATCTGGAACGTCATGACTGATGAGTGTCTCCTTCTGCTGTCTTGTGCTGTAGGACGCACACGTCTCGCACTTTGAGGTGAAATCTTTTATATCGCTCTTCATATTGGGCTAATAAATTGCCTCTCTGGCGCGCCTCAGCGTTGATTCTATTCCTTGAATGTCTGAAGCATGCGCTTTCGAAGGGCCTTAGGCACTACAAGCCTGTCTCCTCTGAAGAGTAGACCATCCTGAATTACCAATTCATCGCGGATATCATAGTATATTGCCACTGTTGGTGGTAGCTGCCTCCTTTCTGCTAGCCACCCAGACTGCACTATGGCTTTCACAGCTTGCAACACTTCATCGTTCTTAGTCTCTACGCGGAACATTTCTGCTTCGTGCTCGCTCACCAGCAAATGATTTATTTCTTGAACGTCTTGCTCGACCTCCAGTCCCTCCTCGAAGGCAGATCTTGCGAACAGGACATGTTCTCTCTGACCCTGAGTTGCTTCTTCCAACTTGGGGTAGTGCCGGCTCAAGGTGTCTGCGAGATGCAGCTCACTTCCTTTCTTGTATCGTACGTCCAGGTCATAACGTTGCAGTCTCAAGATCATCCTCTGTAATCTCTTTGGAGCAGAGACGAGTGGCTTAGCAAGAATTGTTTCTAAGGGCTTATGGTCTGACTCGACAATAACCGATCTCCCATACGTGTACTGGTGAAACCTCTCTGTGGAAAACACAATTGCGAGGAGCTCCTTTTCTATTTGGGCGTAGTTCCTCTCAGCTGCGATCAGTGCTCTGCTTGCGTATGCCAGCGGCCTTCCATCTTGAAGTAATGCAGCTCCCAGGCCCCCTTCGCTTGCGTCACACTGAATTACTAGGTCTTTCTCACGCTCATAGTACTTGAGCAGTGGCGGGGCTGTCACCATCTCTTTGATCCTGTTGAATGCTCTATCATGAATCTCGTCCCATAAGAATTCTGTTCCCTTCTGGGTGAGCTGTCTGAGAGGCTGTGAGACCTCGGATAATCTCGGCAGGAACTTTGCTAGGTAGCCCACGGTGCCCATAATCCGCTGAACACCAGTTACATCAGTCGGCCTCTCCATCCTTAGTACTGCTTCAATCTTGGTTGGGTCTGCCTTTATTCCCTCTGAGGTCAGGAGATGACCAATGTAGGGCACTTCTGTTTGCTTAAAAGCGACTTTTTGCTTGTTTAGCTTAATGTTACGTTCTTGACATCGCCCCAACAGCTTCTTAATTTTGACGTCATGATCAGCTACCGCATCCTTCATAGTATCTCCAGCGCCTGCTACAAGGATGTCATCTGCTATTGCATATACTCCGTCAAGGCCTTCAACAGCTTCGTGTAAACGGAGCTGAAATATCTCACTAGCGGGTGAAATTCCGAAGGGCATACGGTTCCATTTGTATCTGCCAAAGGGCGTGGCGAAGGTCGTAAGAAGTGAACTCTCTTCTGTAAGCTTTAGTTGCCAATAACCATCCTTACAGTCGACCTTGGTAAAGACTTTGGCCTTCCCAAACTCCGGCAGTATGTCTTCAATGACTGGCATCTCTTTAACGCTTTGTTCAAAGGCTTGGGGTCTAGGCAAAGGCGAAGGTTACCGTTAGCCTTCCTTGTGATCACCACGGAATTTACCCATTCTGTCGGCCTCTCGACTTTCTCGATAACACCTGTAGCTCCCAGATCATCAAGATACTCTTTAAGCGGGGTTCTTAAAGCTTCGGGCACTCTTCTTAACGGCCGTTGGACGGGTTTAACCGTTTCGTCAACTGCAAGTCGCAATGGAGTTCCAAGATTGCCAAGGCCATCAAAAACATCTTCATACTGGGAGCACACGTGTTCTAAGGTAAGTCCTTCCAACTGTCGGCTACTTGTCAGGTTCACATTCACAGTTGCTGTAGAAGCACACTCTGCAGGTCCGGGACACGGCTTGATCTTATCATTTCTGATTGTAATTAACTGCATTTGCTGGGCGGTTTTACTCCCGATCAGATTGACACAGTGTTCATCCTCCACAATGGTAAAGTTGACTTTGTACTTCCTGTTATCCCTGGAATTCGTCAGTTGAACTTTGCACTTTCCAAGTGGCCTGAGCGTAGAGGCGTTGTACATCTTGAGGACTTGATTTGTGGGCGTGATCTTATTTGCATACTTCGTTCCTTTGATGGAGCTTAGCTTGAGTACATCACACGTTGCTCCGGTGTCGATTTGGAATTTAATTTCGGGACCACCCTTTAATTTCATAGTCGCAGTAATCTTTGATGGGATATTGCCCTGTATCGCGTACACCGAGTTGACTTCTGGAGTTAACTGAACTGTAAACAGTGATTCACCAGAATCACTGGAAGAAACTGAGACTGTATTGACACGTTTTTTTCTTCGTCCACGCTGCTTACAGACTCTTGCAAAGTGATTACTCTTTCCGCACTTTCCGCAAGTCTTTCCATACGCCGGACATTTTTCCCTCTTGAGCTCGTGATTTCCTCCACAGTATTTGCATCTTTTGGCATTCTTTGAATCTCTTGGGTCTTTCGGTAATTTTGGTTTTCTGTCATCGCCATGTTCAAAGCGTGTACCTCACTCGAATCCGTAGCTGTGGCAAGATCCTTTAAATGCTGTGCAGTTGTTTCTCCGCTTTTGCAGATGTCAATTGCTTTTTCTAGAGTAAGTTGTCTTTCTTGCAACAGCTTCTTTCGCAAGGCAGGCTCTTTGACACCAAACACAATTCTATCACGTATAAGTGAATCATGTAAACACTGACAAAAATTACACGATTTCGCAAGTGTTCTAAGTGCCGATACATAGTGATCGATACTTTCATCCTCTTTCTGCGATCTTGAGTTAAATAAATACCGCTCGAACGTCTCATTGGTTGGGCCAATACAATATTCTTCGAATTTTTGAACAACAGAGTCGAGTACTTTCGAACTTTCGGGCGGGTTGAATGTCATACCTTGGTAACTTTCAAGAGCTTCTTCGCCGATCGCAGAAGGAAAAGTTGCAGTCTTGTATTCTTCGTCGAAACGCTGGAGCCTTACAACCACGGCGTAATTATCCTAGGCTCTTTTAAACTTCTTCCAGTTAGCGGCAACGTTGTCAAGAATTAACGGTTTCGGCATTGGTATACCACTCGGAAAGGAAGACTGCTGCATTTGTGCACTTCCAACGGACCCTGTACTAGCCATATTAGTCGCCGTAGCTCCCTCTTCGCCTGACATCTTGCAGTTACGCGGCAAATTTTTATCCTGACACCATGTTTCGAAGCTTTATTTCACACGGCTAACGGTATAAGTACACACTCGCGATTCAAAATACATAATTCATACGTACGGGAGAAAGTCCGCTGACAGGGGCAGAAAGTCCGCTGACAGGTACAGATAAAGGTACAGAAATTTACATATCGGAACATTGTATATCGCAGAAGCCCAGTGAAGCGTTCTCGAATTAACATGTCTAACATATACAAGCTTTCTTCTGCAATCCTAAAATTATTTTATTTTCTCTGGAATAAGCGCTAGTACGTGTAAATTGATATTGTTGAATGTGAGGGGCATAGGCAATTTTAAGAAAAGGAAAATGATACTTACTTGGTGTCGAAGACAGAAATCAGATTTTAATTTCTTACAAGAAACTCACTCCAAAAAAGACTTCGAAACGTGTTGGAAAAATGAATGGGGAAGTGAGATTATTATGGCTCATGGCAGCTTCAATTCATGTGGTGTGGCAATTCTTGTCAAAAAAGGTGTTGATTGTACCATCCACTCCAAAATTCTTGACTCCTTGGGACGGTATGTCATACTAAAGGCTGAGATTAACGATAAAATGTATGTTTTGATTAATATTTATGCTCCCAACAAAGTCACAAATATCATTAACTTTCTTGAATAATCTACTTACGACTCTGCGAAAAAATAACTTTGATGAAGAAGAAAACATTATTATAGGTGGAGATTTCAACTGCCCTCTTAATCCAATCCTCGATAAGAAAGGAGGTCTGTTAAATCCGAGAAAATCTGTTGTAGCTACAATTGAAAATTTACAAGAAGAGTTCGATCTTGTTGATATATGGAGGGTCAAGAACCCTGAAAGAAAAAGTTTTACATGGAGCCAAAATTCTCCAATGATCTTTTGTCGTTTAGATTACTGGCTGATTTGAAATACCTTGCATGATCTAGTTAAAACAACAGATATAATTCCATCTATTAAGACTGATCATGCTGCAATTTCCCTGGAACTTGTAAATGATTCTAATGATATCAAAGGACCTGGCCTTGAACTGTTCTTTATTAGATGACGAAGACCGGCTATGTTAACGATATCATAGAGAAGATACCAATTTGGTTAGCGGAAGGCCGTGAAGAATTGTCTGACAGTCGAAGCACCTGGGACTGGTTGAAATACAATATAAGAGCACACACAATTCAGCATTCAAAAAGAAGAGCACAGGAGAGAATTGAAAGAGAACAAAATCTTCAAGAGGAATACGCTAAAGCGAAGTTTATTTTTGAAACAAACCCTAACGACCGAAATGCACATATTCTTAATTATGCTAAAGATACTTTGGAATTGTTTTATGAAGAAAAAGTCAAAGGAATAATTATCCGTGCACGAGCCCGCTGCCACGAGCACGGTGAGAAAAGTACGAAATATTTCTTGAATCTAGACTGAAAAGAGAAATCATACCAGAAAGCATATGAGAAAATTGAATATCAATGGCTCGATTACCACGGATCCATTTAATATCTTGTCCGAACAACGACGCTTTTATCAAGAGTTATACATGACTAGGAACAAAACTAATAAAGCGATCGAATCTTTCTTAAAAGATTTATTAATTCCCAAACTTTCAGAAGATCAAAAGATGTCATGCGAAGGTAAAATCACTTCAGAAGAATGTGCCTTGCTTTTAGAATCTTTCCAAAATAACAAAACTCCTGGGAGCGATGGAATTCCCATTGAATTCTATAAAAAATTCTGGCCACTAATTAGTGAATCTTTTATTCAATGTCCAAACGAATGCTTCGAAAAAGGTGAAACGTCACGCTCGCAAAAACAAGCAGTCATAACACTCATCGAAAAGAAAGGAAAGGACCGCTCTTTTTTGGATAACTGGCGACCAATCTCCCTTGTAAATGTGGACGCAAAAATTATGTCTAAAGCTATAGCCACTAGAATAAAAAATGTCCTGCCTAACATTATCCATCACAATCAAACTGGTTTTATAGAAGATCGCTATATCGGTGAAACAGTACGTTCAATTTTCGACATAATGGACTTTACAGCCAAACGAGACATCCCCGGTTTATTGATCTTCATCGATTTCCGGAAGGCCTTTGATAGTTTGGAGCGTAATTTTCTTCAAAGATGTTTAGAATCATTTAATTTTGGTCCAAATTTTATTCGTTGGGTAATGTCTTTTTATAAAAAATACAAAGCTGCATTATTTACAATGGCATCACCTCTAACTACTTCACAATTGAACGAGGAGTTAGACAAGGAGATCCTCTTTCCCCATATCTCTTTGTCGTGGCCGTTGAACCAATTGCAATTAGACAAAATTCAATGATAAAAGGCATCACTATTGACAACAAAGAAACAAAGTTACTCCAATACGCAGATGACACAACGGCAGTTCTCTCGGATATTAACTTAGCTCAAACTCTTTTTAGACTGCTCGATGATTTCAAGAAGCTCTCAGGTTTGGAGATTAACCTCACCAAAACTGAAGGAATGTGGATTGGTTCTTCCAGACAAAATAGAACGAAACCCCTCGGTATTAAATGGCCAAATGAACCAATTAAAAAGCCTTAGGTGTTTATTACTCTTATGATCAAAATTTACTACACGAAAAAAACTTCATAGAAAACTTAGACAGTGTTAAAAAGCTTATAAATATTTGGTCTGCAAGAGGTCTCTCTCTTTATGGAAAGGTAACAATAATAAAATCTCTGATTGTCCCAAAATTTGTCTATGTATCGTCATTATTAACTAGAAGTAATCATAGATTATGAGTGCGTTCGTGCAAAGGTGTCTTTTTTTCTATCCATCCCTCCTGCCAACCAGTAATGTATTAAATGCATGGTGACTTAAAAGCGTGACAGAAAATCGGTGTTACATCCGGCCTGTACCCCACTCTGAGAGTATGCCAGTCACCGAAATGGCGGTCGCCATCGGCGAAATGTATATTTGCTAAAAAATTGGGATCAAATCTTTCAAAGATGGAAGTCAGGACATTTGTAAGGATATAGAAAGTAATTTGCGACCAGTTACTGTCTTCTACGGCTAAAATTATCAAGAGGTAAGTTTTTTTTACCTGTACGTGACAACGGACATGCGGTGAACAATTTGAATAAATTTTCGGCTTCGCACGGAGCCGCTTTGTTTTTATTTCGTTCTCTTTTCTAGCTCGCCGAGGTCATTTTCTCGTCCAAATCACTTAAGAAAAGTTCGACAAAGATGTTCCCTTTCAATTTTTTTTCTCCGACCAAAACGTTGCTTCGTGTTCAGGCTTTTCGCTTGCTATATGCGACAGCGGCTCCTATGTTTACTCAAGTACTTGAGAAGCACTTGAGCGAGGTATCAATTACAAATTGTGAATGATTTTGCTGACATTTCCACATGACGAAGCTGGATTGTTAAGGAATAGATTTTACTTCAGCCGATGTGTGGTAGCTATTAACGCGAAACTGATATATCGCTTTGAAGTCATTTTTTAAAGAGCTTTTTTTCAACGCGTGCATTCAGCGTGATTTTGTAGACTTTTATTCACACCGACGGAAAAAATTCCGAGGAAAGGTCATTTCAATGACCCCATCTAACGTACGAATATAAAATTATATCTGTTTCGAGAAGAATTTCCAGTGAAAAAAATGAATTTTTGATGGTAAATGTCCACAGTTCAAAGACCCGCACTTTACGCACTCCAAAGAAATGTACAGCACATGGTTTGGCGATAATGTAATTTGTTTCGCCCCTGCTGCAGGGTGGCCAAATCGGTGCACAACTTCGATGCAACCTACCATGACGTCACTGCCATAAAACTCGACTCAAGACCGCATTATGACTGCGTTCTACGAACGCAATTACTCCCAAGGGAGTTATCCAAGAATTGAACCGATTGATTTTTAAATTTCTATGGAAAGGCGTAGACAAAGTCACGCGTTTGTCAGCAATAAATGATTATGAAAAGAGTGGACTGAAAATGATTGATTTAGAAACAATGGTTAAATCCTTACGACTAGCCTGGATAAAGAGAATTTTCGGCGAAAATGACGGCACATGGAAAAATTACTTACATCACGCACTAAAAAGTTTCGGTGGCCCTCTATTATTTCATTGCAATTATAATATAAAAGATCTCACAATCTCTTCTCAATTTTATACCGAGTTACTTCAGTGGTGGGCGGACTTTCGAGACGAGTTTTCTGCAGAGAAACCGTGGCATAATATAATATGGAATAACAAAGACGTTCGTATAGATAATAAACCAATATTCTATAAGACACTTTTCGAGTCTGGTATTACGCATGTAACTGACCTTCGATTTGATTTAAATATTACAGAGTCCTATAACATTATTACCAAAAAGATGAAAAAAGTGAACATTTTGGTATGGGCAGGCCTCAGACATGCAGTACCGTCCCACTTAATTTCAAAATCCGAAATAAATAATCGCACCTTTTTAACATTACCACCCTCTCTGATTATTGAAAACAATGTTTTTGATATCCTAATGAAAAAATCAAAAGACTATTATAAAATGTTAATAAGCAAAAAAGCACAATTCTCTAATAATTCTTTAGTTCTGAAACGTGATTTTAACCTAAACGAAGATCAATTAAGAGAGGTGTTTCTTCTGCCGCATATTGTGTGTTCTGAGGCTTATGCTTAAGGCCTTTCAATAAAGGTCCTTAACTCTATTCTCTATACCAACACCAAATTATATAAGATAGGATACATTACAGACGATAAGGGTATAGGTACGTTTTTAAATTGTTAATTGGGGGGTGAGCGGGGGGGGGGGGGAGGGGGGGGTGGGCGTGGGTGGGCCGGGGTATTTCAGAAATTTTTTGCGAAAAAAGTTGTGGCCCTCCCTCTTCCCAGATTGGATTTATGCATGGCCCTTCACAAATACCTAAACAAAAGCATCTGACCCTCCCCCCATCTCCTCCAAGAAAAAGTAACCGGAAGTGAAAATAACTGACCGGAAGTGGTGCTCACATAACCGCGTGTCAAGAGAGAAATGGTCAACTATGTAAATTTTGCCAGAAGGATGAGACTACCAGCGCTCCATGCCACTTTCAACTCTTACGACCATATCCCGACTATGGCAAGCTATCAAACTTCCATTATCTTTCTTGGAGTGCAAACCGCACCAATGGCCATGAGCCAGACGACTTAATCCAGCCTCGAGCTCAGATTAAGCTATTGCTTTAGGAAAGTGAACTAGTCAGTGGGGGTAGTGAAGCTATTAGAAAGTTCTCAGATAAATACATTGTCCCCGAAAAGCTTGTAGCAGAGTATGCTGAACACCTTGCCCAGATAAAAATGCGCAAGGAGAAGAGGAAAGAGGAGACTGAAAGGAAGCGAACGGAACGGCTGAACCGGGAGTACAATGACATTGACTGGGTTGGACTGTACAACTCCGATAAGCTGTCGTCCTTGAGGGTGGACGGGCTATCCTTGTACTTTTCCCATCACAAGATCACCTTCAAAGGGAAGAAATCTGAAAAGCTTTTTGACATAATATTTTGACACCTGTATAAAATAATTTAGATTAATTTTGACTGGTAGCTTTGCTAGTATATGCAAGTTTTAGGCTTCTGTACACTTCGCCTGTTTGTTAACGAATAAAAGTCAACTAACCGACATGGAGTAATTTTTTCCTTGCCAAAAAATCCTATGACCCTCTCCAGGTTGCATATAAAACAGGTTTGACCCTCCCCAATTTGTAAAATATTTACTAATGACCCTCCCTCCGAAGCCCCGGCCCACCCCCTCCAATTAAAAAACGTACCTACCCTAAATTGCTCTTTTTTGCAAGTCTGAACCGGAAACCCTGCTGCACCTTCTTTTTAACTGTGTATACTCAAAACTTTTCTGGAAAGATTTTGAGTTTTATTTTTACTCTTTATCAAAAGAATTTGTTCATCTTAGCTTGCAAGATGTATTAATCGGCATTATATCTTCAGAATATCTTCAGAATGTGTTGATAGCAAAACTATTTCTATGGGATTGCAGAAGATCTCAAATACTTCCAAGCTTAGCTGGGTTTAAAAGAAAGATCAAAATTAAATTTGAAAAACGGGAACATATATCTGCACTAGGAACCAATACTTTACAGATTATAATTTTTTTATGAAAAATGACGACACATTTCAAACCGAAGTTTGCAAGACATGTTTCGCGGTCGTGCAACGAACCATGCTTCCTAGACCTTCAGTTGAAAGGTAAAATAAATTGAAATTATACTTTGAATTTATGAAGATCTATGCTAAAATAAAAGATAAACGAAATAAAGAACAACGTGAAATGAAATTTGGGGGATCTTACCAACATAGCTAGAGGTAACAAAAGAGTGTACAATAGTAACATGTTAATTAGAACGAGAGAGTTAAATTAACGTGATATAATTGCTTGTTTAAAGAAGGTTGCTCCCAGGAAATATGTAACGCTTCTTTTATCTTGACCTGGAATTTTGTGTGGTCGCATGATCCTATAACTTTAAAAAAACAGTCAGCGGAGCAGGAAGAACGGCATGCCTCGGATTGTTGAAAGGTGCTTGAAAAGATATGTGAGGGGTCCTGTCCCTGTTTTAAGTGTTCGCGAATGCGTGTCGAGAGGTGTCGGCTAGTTTTCACACGACATAGCAAGAATTACAGCTTGCCACAGGTAACCAACTTGTAAACAACATTCGAACGAAAGTTTCAACAGCAGGCACAAAGGGTCCTTCACACTAAACATGTTACGCGCTCTTGAACGAAGATTGTTACACATAACGTTTTTAGAGGTAGTTTTACGACAATCTGTTTTTTGTGCTATAATAGAGGAAGAAGGACCCAACATAAAGCTTAAATCAGGACCCCTAGTTGACCGAACATACAAGATTCAACAATACGTGGGTAGGACTTTCATGAGGATATCAGAGAATTGTTATTAAGCTTACGGAAAAAACCTTTTCCCCCCAGTCCATATCGTTGAGAGGGTCATTCGGCCAGTATATTTACTAAAACTCAGGACCTCCTTCGAACAACGAGCTGCTTAGTCCTCCCTCTAATTCTATACTACCCACATTTTTTCAAATGAACCTTATGTTGGGGGCCCTTAGGAGGAAGCCAACGCCGCCAGAACCTAAAACTAAAACCTCGCCGAATATGGCTCTAAACCCTGACCATCCAGGAACCCAGAGCGCCTCGAAATACGCTCAATGTAAACATACGGTAAGCCATTTATTTATTGCAATTATTTTCCACAGGTAGCATTTAGGAGCAATTTTTTGCCGGGGAAGCATTCTCCATATCATTTGTCTTATAAAAAAAACGGACGGTAAATTCGTAACGCAACTCGTCAACAGACTAATGTCCCCACGTATATATATCGTCTATTCAACGTCCTGGGCGCAGATGTGTTTTCTATCAGTTCGTATGTGCGAAAATCACTCGAACGAATCAGACCTTTTTTATTCGGGTAGGTTATAAAAAACCGTAAAATTGAAGTAGCAGAAGCGAGGAAATTTCGTTAGAATATATACTAACGAAATTTCTCTGAATACAGGAACTATCAGAGAGGCTAAACTTCGATGCTTTGACGGGTGTCTTTTATAGCCTACCCGAAAAAATTGTGGCGGTAAAAGGTCTGATTCGTTCGAGTGATTTTCGCACATACGAACTGATAGAAAACACATCAGCGCCCAGGACGTTGAATAGACGATATATATACGTGACATTAGTCTGTTGACGAGTTGCGTTACAGAATTTCAGCACGTTTATAAGACAATGATATGGGCATGCTTCGAAATTGCTCTAAATGCTACCTGTGAAAATAATTGCAATAAAAATGCTAACCTGTATGTTTTACATTGCGTGTATTTCGAGGCTCTCTGGGTTGCTGGAGGTTCAGGGTTTAGAGCCATATTCGGCGAGGTTTTAGTTTTAGGTTCTTGGCGGCGTTGGCTTCCTCCTAAGGGGCGCCAACATAAGGTTACTTTGAAAAAATGTGGGTAGTATAGAATTAGAGGGAGGACTAAGCAGCTCGTTGTTCGAAGGAGTCTGAGTTTTAGTAATATACTGCCTAATGACCCTCTCAACGATATGGACTGGGGGAAAAGGTTTTTTCGTAAGATTAATAACAATTTCTTGATATCCTCATGAAAGCCTACCCACGTATTGTTGAATCTTGTATGTTCGGTCAACTAGGGGTCCTGATTAAAGCTTTATGTTGGGTCCTTCTTCCTCATATATAGCACAAAAAACAGATTGTCGTAAAACTACCTCTAAAAACGTTATGTGTAACAATCTTCGTTCAAGATCCGTAACATGTTTAGTGTGAAGGACCTGTGCCTGTTGAACTTCGTTTCGAATGGTGTTTACAAGTTTACCCTGTGCAAGCTGACTAATTCTTGCTATGGTCGTGTGAAAACTAGCCGAGATCACCTCTCGACACGCATTCCGCGAACACTTAACAGGGACAGACCTCACATATCTTTCAACACCTTCAACAATCCGAGGCATGCCGTAATTCCTGCTCCGCTGAATGTTTTAAAGTTATAGATCATGCGACCACAAAATTCACAGGCAAGATAAAATAAGCGTTACATATTTCCTGGGAGCAACCTTCTTTAAAACAAGCAATTAATATCACGTTAATTTTAACTCTCTTCGTTCTAATTAGACATGTGTTTACTATTGTACACTCTTTTGTTACCTCTATCTATTTTGTAAGATTCCCAATTTTTGCTATTTCACGTTGTTATTTATCTTTATATTTAGCATAATATTATAAATTCAAAGTGTAATTTTCAATATTTTCTTTCAAATGAAGATCTGAAGCATGGTCGTTGCACGAACCGACCGAAACCAGGTCTCTTGCACAACTTCGTTTTGAAATGTGTCCGTCATTTTTCATCCAAAAATTATATCTGTACAGTATTGGTTCCTAGTGCAGATATTATTTTTCCGTTTCAAATTTAATTTTGATCTTTCTTTTTTTAAACCCAGCTAAGCTTGGAAAGTATTTTGAGACTCTTCGTGGCAATCCCCAAAAAAGAAAAAAAAACCCATAGCAAATAGTTTTTGCTATATCAACAAGAAGAAGTTAGAAGTTATAATGCCGATTAATACTCTTGCAACGCGAAGATGAACAACATTCTTGTGATAAAGAGTAAAAATAAAATTCACCAATCTTTCCAGAAAAGTTCCTGGACGTTATACACAATTTAAAACGAAGGTGCAACAGGGTTTTCCGGTTCAAAAACTTGCAAAAAAGAGCAATTTAGGGAAGGTACGTTTTTAATTGGAGGGGGTGGGCCGGGGCTTCGGAGGGGAGGGTCATTAGTAAATATTTTACAAATTGGGGAGGGTCAAACCTGTTTTATATGCAACCTGGAGAGGGTCATAGGATTTTTTGGCAAGGAAAAAATTACTCCATGTCGGTTAGTTGACTTTTATTCGTTAACAAACAGGCGAAGTGTACAGAAGCCTAAAACTTGCATATACTAGCAAAGCTACCAGTCAAAATTAATCTAAATTATTTTATACAGGTGTCAAAATATTATGTCAAAAAGCTTTTCAGATTTCTTCCCTTTGAAGGTGATCTTGTGATGGGAAAAGTACAAGGATAGCCCGTCCACCCTCAAGGACGACAGCTTATCGGAGTTGTACAGTCCAACCCAGTCAATGTCATTGTACTCCCGGTTCAGCCGTTCCGTTCGCTTCCTTTCAGTCTCCTCTTTCCTCTTCTCCTTGCGCATTTTTATCTGGGCAAGGTGTTCAGCATACTCTGCTACAAGCTTTTCGGGGACAATGTATTTATCTGAGAACTTTCTAATAGCTTCACTACCCCCACTGACTAGTTCACTTTCCTAAAGCAATAGCTTAATCTGAGCTCGAGGCTGGATTAAGTCGTCTGGCTCATGGCCATTGGTGCGGTTTGCACTCCAAGAAAGATAATGGAAGTTTGATAGCTTGCCATAGTCGGGATATGGTCGTAAGAGTTGAAAGTGGCATGGAGCGCTGGTAGTCTCATCCTTCTGGCAAAATTTACATAGTTGACCATTTCTCTCTTGACACGCGGTTATGTGAGCACCACTTCCGGTCAGTTATTTTCACTTCCGGTTACTTTTTCTTGGAGGAGATGGGGGGAGGGTCAGATGCTTTTGTTTAGGTATTTGTGAAGGGCCATGCATAAATCCAATCTGGGAAGAGGGAGGGCCACAACTTTTTTCGCAAAAAATTTCTGAAATACCCCGGCCCACCCACGCCCACCCCCCCCTCCCCCCCCCCCCCGCTCACCCCCCAATTAACAATTTAAAAACGTACCTATACCCTTATCGTCTGTAATGTACTCGCTATCTTATATACTTTGGGTGTTGGTATAAGAGAATAAGTTAAGGACCTTATATTGACAGGCCTTACTTACAAAACGCCTCAGAACACACAATATGCGGCAGAAGAAACACCTCTCTTAATTGATCTTCGTTTAGGTTAAAATCACGTTTCAGAACTAAAGAATTATTAGAGAATTGTGCTTTTTTGCTTATTAACATTTTATAATAGTCTTTTGATTTTTTCATTAGGATATCAAAAACATTGTTTTCAATAATCAGAGAGGGTGGTAATGTTAAAAAGGTGCGATTATTTATTTCGGATTTTGAAATTAAGTGGGACGGTACTGCATGTCTGAGGCCTGCCCATACCAAAATGTTCACTTTTTCATCTTTTTGGTAATAATGTTATAGGACTCTGTAATATTTAAATCAAATCGAAGGTCAGTTACATGCGTAATACCAGACTCGAAAAGTGTCTTATAGAATATTGGTTTATTATCTATACGAACGTCTTTGTTATTCCATATTATATTATGCCACGGTTTCTCTGCAGAAAACTCGTCTCGAAAGTCCGCCCACCACTGAAGTAACTCGGTATAAAATTGAGAAGAGATTGTGAGATCTTTTATATTATAATTGCAATGAAATAATAGAGGGCCACCGAAACTTTTTAGTGCGTGATGTAAGTAATTTTTCCATGTGCCGTCATTTTCGCCGAAAATTCTCTTTATCCAGGCTAGTCGTAAGGATTTAACCATTGTTTCTAAATCAATCATTTTCAGTCCACTCTTTTCATAATCATTTATTGCTGACAAACGCGTGACTTTGTCTACGCCTTTCCATAGAAATTTAAAAATCAATCGGTTCAATTCTTGGATAACTCCCTTGGGAGTAATTGCGTTCGTAGAACGCAGTCATAATGCGGTCTTGAGTCGAGTTTTATGGCAGTGACGTCATGGTAGGTTGCATCGAAGTTGTGCACCGATTTGGCCACCCTGCAGCAGGGGCGAAACAAATTACATTATCGCCAAACCATGTGCTGTACATTTCTTTGGAGTGCGTAAAGTGCGGGTCTTTGAACTGTGGACATTTACCATCAAAAATTCATTTTTTTCACTGGAAATTCTTCTCGAAACAGATATAATTTTATATTCGTACGTTAGATGGGGTCATTGAAATGACCTTTCCTCGGAATTTTTTCCGTCGGTGTGAATAAAAGTCTACAAAATCACGCTGAATGCACGCGTTGAAAAAAAGCTCTTTAAAAAATGACTTCAAAGCGATATATCAGTTTCGCGTTAATAGCTACCACACATCGGCTGAAGTAAAATCTATTCCTTAACAATCCAGCTTCGTCATGTGGAAATGTCAGCAAAATCATTCACAATTTGTAATTGATACCTCGCTCAAGTGCTTCTCAAGTACTTGAGTAAACATAGGAGCCGCTGTCGCATATAGCAAGCGAAAAGCCTGAACACGAAGCAACGTTTTGGTCGGAGAAAAAAAATTGAAAGGGAACATCTTTGTCGAACTTTTCTTAAGTGATTTGGACGAGAAAATGACCTCGGCGAGCTAGAAAAGAGAACGAAATAAAAACAAAGCGGCTCCGTGCGAAGCCGAAAATTTATTCAAATTGTTCACCGCATGTCCGTTGTCACGTACAGGTAAAAAAAACTTACCTCTTGATAATTTTAGCCGTAGAAGACAGTAACTGGTCGCAAATTACTTTCTATATCCTTACAAATGTCCTGACTTCCATCTTTGAAAGATTTGATCCCAATTTTTTAGCAAATATACATTTCGCCGATGGCGACCGCCATTTCGGTGACTGGCATACTCTCAGAGTGGGGTACAGGCCGGATGTAACACCGATTTTCTGTCACGCTTTTAAGTCACCATGCATTTAATACATTACTGGTTGGCAGGAGGGATGGATAGAAAAAAAGACACCTTTGCACGAACGCACTCATAATCTATGATTACTTCTAGTTAATAATGACGATACATAGACAAATTTTGGGACAATCAGAGATTTTATTATTGTTACCTTTCCATAAAGAGAGAGACCTCTTGCAGACCAAATATTTATAAGCTTTTTAACACTGTCTAAGTTTTCTATGAAGTTTTTTTCGTGTAGTAAATTTTGATCATAAGAGTAATAAACACCTAAGGCTTTTTTAATTGGTTCATTTGGCCATTTAATACCGAGGGGTTTCGTTCTATTTTGTCTGGAAGAACCAATCCACATTCCTTCAGTTTTGGTGAGGTTAATCTCCAAACCTGAGAGCTTCTTGAAATCATCGAGCAGTCTAAAAAGAGTTTGAGCTAAGTTAATATCCGAGAGAACTGCCGTTGTGTCATCTGCGTATTGGAGTAACTTTGTTTCTTTGTTGTCAATAGTGATGCCTTTTATCATTGAATTTTGTCTAATTGCAATTGGTTCAACGGCCACGACAAAGAGATATGGGGAAAGAGGATCTCCTTGTCTAACTCCTCGTTCAATTGTGAAGTAGTTAGAGGTGATGCCATTGTAAATAATGCAGCTTTGTATTTTTTATAAAAAGACATTACCCAACGAATAAAATTTGGACCAAAATTAAATGATTCTAAACATCTTTGAAGAAAATTACGCTCCAAACTATCAAAGGCCTTCCGGAAATCAATGAAGATCAATAAACCGGGGATGTCTCGTTTGGCTGTAAAGTCCATTATGTCGAAAATTGAACGTACTGTTTCACCGATATAGCGATCTTCTATAAAACCAGTTTGATTGTGATGGATAATGTTAGGCAGGACATTTTTTATTCTAGTGGCTATAGCTTTAGACATAATTTTTGCGTCCACATTTACAAGGGAGATTGGTCGCCAGTTATCCAAAAAAGAGCGGTCCTTTCCTTTCTTTTCGATGAGTGTTATGACTGCTTGTTTTTGCGAGCGTGACGTTTCACCTTTTTCGAAGCATTCGTTTGGACATTGAATAAAAGATTCACTAATTAGTGGCCAGAATTTTTTATAGAATTCAATGGGAATTCCATCGCTCCCAGGAGTTTTGTTATTTTGGAAAGATTCTAAAAGCAAGGCACATTCTTCTGAAGTGATTTTACCTTCGCATGACATCTTTTGATCTTCTGAAAGTTTGGGAATTAATAAATCTTTTAAGAAAGATTCGATCGCTTTATTAGTTTTGTTCCTAGTCATGTATAACTCTTGATAAAAGCGTCGTTGTTCGGACAAGATATTAAATGGATCCGTGGTAATCGAGCCATTGATATTCAATTTTCTCATATGCTTTCTGGTATGATTTCTCTTTTCAGTCTAGATTCAAGAAATATTTCGTACTTTTCTCACCGTGCTCGTGGCAGCGGGCTCGTGCACGGATAATTATTCCTTTGACTTTTTCTTCATAAAACAATTCCAAAGTATCTTTAGCATAATTAAGAATATGTGCATTTCGGTCGTTAGGGTTTGTTTCAAAAATAAACTTCGCTTTAGCGTATTCCTCTTGAAGATTTTGTTCTCTTTCAATTCTCTCCTGTGCTCTTCTTTTTGAATGCTGAATTGTGTGTGCTCTTATATTGTATTTCAACCAGTCCCAGGTGCTTCGACTGTCAGACAATTCTTCACGGCCTTCCGCTAACCAAATTGGTATCTTCTCTATGATATCGTTAACATAGCCGGTCTTCGTCATCTAATAAAGAACAGTTCAAGGCCAGGTCCTTTGATATCATTAGAATCATTTACAAGTTCCAGGGAAATTGCAGCATGATCAGTCTTAATAGATGGAATTATATCTGTTGTTTTAACTAGATCATGCAAGGTATTTCAAATCAGCCAGTAATCTAAACGACAAAAGATCATTGGAGAATTTTGGCTCCATGTAAAACTTTTTCTTTCAGGGTTCTTGACCCTCCATATATCAACAAGATCGAACTCTTCTTGTAAATTTTCAATTGTAGCTACAACAGATTTTCTCGGATTTAACAGACCTCCTTTCTTATCGAGGATTGGATTAAGAGGGCAGTTGAAATCTCCACCTATAATAATGTTTTCTTCTTCATCAAAGTTATTTTTTCGCAGAGTCGTAAGTAGATTATTCAAGAAAGTTAATGATATTTGTGACTTTGTTGGGAGCATAAATATTAATCAAAACATACATTTTATCGTTAATCTCAGCCTTTAGTATGACATACCGTCCCAAGGAGTCAAGAATTTTGGAGTGGATGGTACAATCAACACCTTTTTTGACAAGAATTGCCACACCACATGAATTGAAGCTGCCATGAGCCATAATAATCTCACTTCCCCATTCATTTTTCCAACACGTTTCGAAGTCTTTTTTGGAGTGAGTTTCTTGTAAGAAATTAAAATCTGATTTCTGTCTTCGACACCAAGTAAGTATCATTTTCCTTTTCTTAAAATTGCCTATGCCCCTCACATTCAACAATATCAATTTACACGTACTAGCGCTTATTCCAGAGAAAATAAAATAATTTTAGGATTGCAGAAGAAAGCTTGTATATGTTAGACATGTTAATTCGAGAACGCTTCACTGGGCTTCTGCGATATACAATGTTCCGATATGTAAATTTCTGTACCTTTATCTGTACCTGTCAGCGGACTTTCTGCCCCTGTCAGCGGACTTTCTCCCGTACGTATGAATTATGTATTTTGAATCGCGAGTGTGTACTTATACCGTTAGCCGTGTGAAATAAAGCTTCGAAACATGGTGTCAGGATAAAAATTTGCCGCGTAACTGCAAGATGTCAGGCGAAGAGGGAGCTACGGCGACTAATATGGCTAGTACAGGGTCCGTTGGAAGTGCACAAATGCAGCAGTCTTCCTTTCCGAGTGGTATACCAATGCCGAAACCGTTAATTCTTGACAACGTTGCCGCTAACTGGAAGAAGTTTAAAAGAGCCTAGGATAATTACGCCGTGGTTGTAAGGCTCCAGCGTTTCGACGAAGAATACAAGACTGCAACTTTTCCTTCTGCGATCGGCGAAGAAGCTCTTGAAAGTTACCAAGGTATGACATTCAACCCGCCCGAAAGTTCGAAAGTACTCGACTCTGTTGTTCAAAAATTCGAAGAATATTGTATTGGCCCAACCAATGAGACGTTCGAGCGGTATTTATTTAACTCAAGATCGCAGAAAGAGGATGAAAGTATCGATCACTATGTATCGGCACTTAGAACACTTGCGAAATCGTGTAATTTTTGTCAGTGTTTACATGATTCACTTATACGTGATAGAATTGTGTTTGGTGTCAAAGAGCCTGCCTTGCGAAAGAAGCTGTTGCAAGAAAGACAACTTACTCTAGAAAAAGCAATTGACATCTGCAAAAGCGGAGAAACAACTGCACAGCATTTAAAGGATCTTGCCACAGCTACGGATTCGAGTGAGGTACACGCTTTGAAACATGGCGATGACAGAAAACCAAAATTACCGAAAGACCCAAGAGATTCAAAGAATGCCAAAAGATGCAAATACTGTGGAGGAAATCACGAGCTCAAGAGGGAAAAATGTCCGGCGTATGGAAAGACTTGCGGAAAGTGCGGAAAGAGTAATCACTTTGCAAGAGTCTGTAAGCAGCGTGGACGAAGAAAAAAACGTGTCAATACAGTCTCAGTTTCTTCCAGTGATTCTGGTGAATCACTGTTTACAGTTCAGTTAACTCCAGAAGTCAACTCGGTGTACGCGATACAGGGCAATATCCCATCAAAGATTACTGCGACTATGAAATTAAAGGGTGGTCCCGAAATTAAATTCCAAATCGACACCGGAGCAACGTGTGATGTACTCAAGCTAAGCTCCATCAAAGGAACGAAGTATGCAAATAAGATCACGCCCACAAATCAAGTCCTCAAGATGTACAACGCCTCTACGCTCAGGCCACTTGGAAAGTGCAAAGTTCAACTGACGAATTCCAGGGATAACAGGAAGTACAAAGTGAACTTTACCATTGTGGAGGATGAACACTGTGTCAATCTGATCGGGAGTAAAACCGCCCAGCAAATGCAGTTAATTACAATCAGAAATGATAAGATCAAGCCGTGTCCCGGACCTGCAGAGTGTGCTTCTACAGCAACTGTGAATGTGAACCTGACAAGTAGCCGACAGTTGGAAGGACTTACCTTAGAACACGTGTGCTCCCAGTATGAAGATGTTTTTGATGGCCTTGGCAATCTTGGAACTCCATTGCGACTTGCAGTTGACGAAACGGTTAAACCCGTCCAACGGCCGTTAAGAAGAGTGCCCGAAGCTTTAAGAACCCCGCTTAAAGAGTATCTTGATGATCTGGGAGCTACAAGTGTTATCGAGAAAGTCGAGAGGCCGACAGAATGGGTAAATTCCGTGGTGATCACAAGGAAGGCTAACGGTAACCTTCGCCTTTGCCTAGACCCCAAGCCTTTGAACAAAGCGTTAAAGAGATGCCAGTCATTGAAGACATACTGCCGGAGTTTGGGAAGGCCAAAGTCTTTACCAAGGTCGACTGTAAGGATGGTTATTGGCAACTAAAGCTTACAGAAGAGAGTTCACTTCTTACGACCTTCGCCACGCCCTTTGGCAGATACAAATGGAACCGTATGCCCTTCGGAATTTCACCCGCTAGTGAGATATTTCAGCTCCGTTTACACGAAGCTGTTGAAGGCCTTGACGGAGTATATGCAATAGCAGATGACATCCTTGTAGCAGGCGCTGGAGATACTATGAAGGATGCGGTAGCTGATCATGACGTCAAAATTAAGAAGCTGTTGGGGCGATGTCAAGAACGTAACATTAAGCTAAACAAGCAAAAAGTCGCTTTTAAGCAAACAGAAGTGCCCTACATTGGTCATCTCCTGACCTCAGAGGGAATAAAGGCAGACCCAACCAAGATTGAAGCAGTACTAAGGATGGAGAGGCCGACTGATGTAACTGGTGTTCAGCGGATTATGGGCACCGTGGGCTACCTAGCAAAGTTCCTGCCGAGATTATCCGAGGTCTCACAGCCTCTCAGACAGCTCACCCAGAAGGGAACAGAATTCTTATGGGACGAGATTCATGATAGAGCATTCAACAGGATCAAAGAGATGGTGACAGCCCCGCCACTGCTCAAGTACTATGAGCGTGAGAAAGACCTAGTAATTCAGTGTGACGCAAGCGAAGGGGGCCTGGGAGCTGCATTACTTCAAGATGGAAGGCCGCTGGCATACGCAAGCAGAGCACTGACCGCAGCTGAGAGGAACTACGCCCAAATAGAAAAGGAGCTCCTCGCAATTGTGTTTTCCACAGAGAGGTTTCACCAGTACACGTATGGGAGATCGGTTATTGTCGAGTCAGACCATAAGCCCTTAGAAACAATTCTTGCTAAGCCACTCGTCTCTGCTCCAAAGAGATTACAGAGGATGATCTTGAGACTGCAACGTTATGACCTGGACGTACGATACAAGAAAGGAAGTGAGCTGCATCTCGCAGACACCTTGAGCCGGCACTACCCCAAGTTGGAAGAAGCAACTCAGGGTCAGAGAGAACATGTCCTGTTCGCAAGATCTGCCTTCGAGGAGGGACTGGAGGTCGAGCAAGACGTTCAAGAAATAAATCATTTGCTGGTGAGCGAGCACGAAGCAGAAATGTTCCGCGTAGAGACTAAGAACGATGAAGTGTTGCAAGCTGTGAAAGCCATAGTGCAGTCTGGGTGGCTAGCAGAAAGGAGGCAGCTACCACCAACAGTGGCAATATACTATGATATCCGCGATGAATTGGTAATTCAGGATGGTCTACTCTTCAGAGGAGACAGGCTTGTAGTGCCTAAGGCCCTTCGAAAGCGCATGCTTCAGACATTCAAGGAATAGAATCAACGCTGAGGCGCGCCAGAGAGGCAATTTATTAGCCCAATATGAAGAGCGATATAAAAGATTTCACCTCAAAGTGCGAGACGTGTGCGTCCTACAGCACAAGACAGCAGAAGGAGACACTCATCAGTCATGACGTTCCAGATCGCCCTTGGGCCAAAATTTCCACCGACCTGTTCGACTTAGACCACAAGAGTTACATGGTGACCGTAGATTATTTCTCCGGTTTCTTCGAGATCGACAGGCTGTATGACCTGAAGGTTTCCACTGTCATCAGGAAACTGAAGACACATATGGCACGATATGGGATTCCAGATGAGGTTGTGTCGGACAGTGGTTCCCAGTACACAAGTCGAGAGTTCAAGAACTTCGCCAAGGAGTACGGCTTCAATCACGTAACAACGAGTCCTTACCACCATCAGTCTAATGGTAGAGCTGAGTCTGCTGTTAAGGAAGCAAAGAAGATCCTCAAAAAAACTGCAGCGTCTAAAAGTGACCCCTACCTGGCGCTGTTGGCTCATCGTAACACCCCACAGGAAGGATTCGGTACCAGTCCTGCTCAGCGTCTGTTTAGCAGGAGAACAAAAACAAATCTTCCTACTTCTAGCAACTTGCTGAAGCCTAGCGTAGCAGAAGACACTCTAGAGAAAGACAAGCTGAGAAAGTTGAAGCAGAAGTTCTATTATGACAGATCAGCAAACGACCTACCGAACCTTCAGAAAGACGACGTTGTTCGGATGCAGCCCTTTCGGCTGAACGAGAAGACATGGAGGAAAGCGAAGGTACTCAAGCCACTGGGTAGAAGATCTTATGTAGTGGAGTCAAACGGTCAGCTCTACATCAGAAATCGGAGGCACCTGAAACGTTCTGCAGAGGCTGATAGTGCCCCAGCTGAGGAATGGCCAACGCCTTCAAACCACCATGACTCCAAAGTTAGGGATCACCTCGTCAATGAACAGCCAACGCTGAAGCCAGTGGGGACGAAGAAGGTTAATCAGTCCACCACCTCTAGCAGTGAGTCAAATAAAGATCAGCCCTTATCGACCACTTCAGTGAACCAAGATCAAGCCAAAGATCGAGTCAAAGATCAGCCCTTGCAGCAACAAGCCTCACCTACAGGCTGTGAAAGCCAAGTCCGTACGAGAAGTGGGAGGCTGGTCAAACCGCCTAGTCGTTATACAGACTTCGTAACTCTTTAGGTCTAACGAGTGACTTTTTAAGAACTGTTAGCATATAGAAGAACTGGTTGTATTTCGTTTTGTGTGTTAGTTTTTTTTTTCTTTTGAGGGGAGGATGTTACGATATGTAAATTTCTGTACCTTTATCTTTACCTGTCAGCGGACTTTCTGCCCCTGTCAACGGACTTTCTCCCGTACGTATGAATTATGTATTTTGAATTGCGAGTGTGTTCTTATACCGTTAACCGTGTGAAATAAAGCTTCGAAACATACAACTACTACAGAGTTAAATATTCTATTCGGGTTATCGGGAAAAAGCGCGACATACTTCATCAATATATAAAGAGAATAATGAAGCCTTCTATTGTCAGACACGTACATGTACACATTACCGGGTTTGAACAAGAGGAAGAACAAACAATAACAAATAAAATAAAACAAATGCCTATGTTCCAGATTGATAACCGTCTACTAAACAACCTTTCCTAAGAAAAGCTCCTCCACCACAATTCAAATACAGTCAGAATGGCAAGGTAACTATGAAGCGAAAACTAATTCCAAAATTCAAATTTCAAAACGGAGGAGACTTGGTCCATTGTTGTGGCACCGAATGGAACGCTTTATACAATATTAAGGACGTTCGCGCCCATTGCTACTGCGCATCTCTAGTGCGCACGCTATTCATTGGCTACGCGCGTGCCACGTCATTTTCAAGGGCGCGCACGGAGTCGAAAACTCAACAAAATATAGAGCTAATGAATGGCCTTTGCGTTAACTTTGTGTGCGAATATTTCTGTTGGATGCTCGGTGACCCCCACTTTTTTTTCGGCAGATCACTTCCTTTTCTGATTCTTTCCATTATACTAAAAAACAAAAAAAATCTGTACGTGGGAAGTTTTAATTATTTCTCATATATTACTCAAATAGGGTCGAATTGGTACATGGATACAGGTGTGCGTAACTAAAAGTTGTATTTTTTAAGGCTAATTCTAGCTGATTTAATGGAACATGTAGCAAAGACCTATCAAATAGGCCTATATATGTTGTGTTAAACACACATAACTTAGATATGATTCTTCAACTTAAATATATGCCGATAGTAATGAATCCGGGCAGAATCGCCTCAGTGGCTGGAAATCCTAGAAATGCTATGATCTGTGACGCGCCTTATCTTCAAAACGAGTGCGGTGACCCCCGATTTTTTTTACGTTTTTCATCTTATCTTATCACTTTCTACCTGCAGTCAAAGTTTCAAAAAAATCTGTACGTGGGAAGTTTTTGGGCGCGAACGTCCTTAAACAAGCTTAAATTGTAGCAGCGGTAAATTCATTGTGAGCTCTGACTAACCAACACAAGAATAAGCAAAGTTAGAATTTAACATATCTTCCATCAATATATAATTTGTCTGGTTCAAACTTACTAAAGTTAGCGCGTCTACCTTCTCTCCTTGCCTCCTTCAGTCTTCCCATCTGTGCTTTTCTCTTTTGATGTAATTCCTTTGGAATGTCCTCGAACATCCTGTAATTAGTGCCTTTAAGTTTGCGCCCTTGCTTGAACACTCGCTCTCTGTCCGAGAATCTCAGGAAACGTGCAATAATCGTTCGGCCACCATCTCCACTGTCACTGTTTGGTTTTCCTAGCCTGTGTATCCGCTGGAACTCGATGTTCTTGGCGTCCTCTATTCCAAGTACGTTTTCAATAAAGTCCACGAGAGCATCTTCAGTGTTCTCACTTCGAGTTGAAGTTGCATTGTTTTGGGAGGGTTCGGCAATTCCTCCGTCGAATTTTAGAGTTTCCCTTCTGCTGTAAGCCTCTAAATAAAGAATTTTCTGGTGACATTCATCGACTTCCTTCTTACTTTTTTCCAGAATGCTTTGAAGTTGGTCAATGCGTTCATCGACGAATGTGGAGTTAGTCTCCATGTGCGTGAACTTTTCATCCAGAATCTTCTGCTTGACCTTTACGTTGTCCATATCAATTTCCACGAAAGATAACTTACTTTGCAAACTTTTGACTGTGGTGTTTAAATCCTTCATTTTCGTGTCCAAACTACATAGTTTTGCTAGGATTAAGTCAAATGCGACGCCTTCAGATAGCTTCAAAGCGGCCAATACTTCGTCTTCGTCTCCTGGACTTGTCACGATGGGGGAATTAGATTCTTTCGCTCGTTTTTCTACCGGTGACGCGTCCGAGGGACTACAGGCAGTGTTACGATCCAATTTTCTTTTTGGAGTTACATAAACGACTGAACACTCCATAGACGACCAAAATGAATTAAAATATATAGTGCACGGCGGAGCTCTCAAAATCACATCTTCATCCGATTAAGCTCTCCCCAGTTTCCAATGGTGTAAAAGATATCACTTTCATTTTTATGCAGTGAAAATCATATGTAGGCCACGATTTTTTTTACCCGAAAACACCGAATCTCTCCAGACAAACAGTTTGTATGATAAAATGTTTTATTTCTAGAAGAAAAACACAAACCTTAGTACAAAGATTATGAATTATTTCTTAGTTTTCAGGTTATTTCTAGCTACGACTTCCCTTCATCAGATTGTTAAACCAGCTGATGTTATTGAACTGTCATACCGAGCTGTAAATTATCACGAACTTCATCATATGCCGGCTTCTAAGCGTTCAAAACTTTCTTTCCCAGTGTATTCCTAAGATGTCGTTTTACGGTTTTCGCGACAAAAAAATTAGCATTTTGAGCGATGAACGCACCAGCGTGTCTGGAGCTTAGATCATGTCTGAATATATAACTGAGTATGCACCTGATATACAAAATACATAAATTGACATTTTCAGCTGTAGCTACCATCACAAAATTGAAAACGTCGATCTAATGACATACACTCGCCCGATGCTATTTTGTTTCTGATCAGTTTCTACCAAAAATAAAAACCAAATTTGCGCTAGCTATTCCTTTCAACTCACAAAAAGTTTAGAAAATAAACAATGTCTTTTAAAACAGACAATAATTTCCGCCTGTTTACATGTAAATGCCACCAAGCCTACATGAAAAAACAATAGATCTCAGGATAAGCCATATAAAACATAATTAGCCTCATCATCCGGTGACAGACAAATAAAATCATCCGCTTAACCACAAGCACTGAGTTCAGTCAAGTCTTTACAGCTTAAAGCGCTGTCTACTCAAGAACCAACTACTAACTACACAGAACGATGGCGAACATAACTGCTAACGATGGAAACTACACAAGTCTTAGATTATTTAGATCTGCAGGGTCAGTATATGGTTTGTATGTATT
The DNA here is from genome assembly GCA_019787425.1 of Platygyra sinensis. Taxonomy (NCBI): domain Eukaryota; kingdom Metazoa; phylum Cnidaria; class Anthozoa; order Scleractinia; family Merulinidae; genus Platygyra; species Platygyra sinensis. The sequence continues at coordinate 7,610 of JAHPZR010000424.1, read as the reverse complement.
TTTCGCAGCCCTAAGCATTTTTCTCTCCATAACAGCATCACTAAGCAATGCAGTGATCCTAATCGCTCTTCATAAAGTGACTTCTATTTATCCTCCAACAAAACTTTTGTTTCGATGTCTGGCAGTCACCGATCTTTGTGTTGGCCTTATTTCACAACCACTCTTCGCTATCGCTCTGCTTTCCGGGATAACTGATCTAGACATTAACTTGGATAGGATAGTCTTCATTAGTTCCACTGTTGTTTTGGGGGCCGTATCGATACTGACATCAACTGCAATTAGTGTGGACAGACTTCTCGCTCTGATGATGGGGCTGAGATACAGACATGTTGTAACATTACGACGAGTACGAGCGCTCGTAATTTGTGTTTGGATACTTAGTTGCGCATTAGTTGCAGGGACACACTTTTTGAAAGCTAAAGTTGTAGAAAATGTGTTGATGATTTCGATAATACTTTGTATCCTGACCTCAATCATCTCTTACACCAAGATCTATCTCCGACTTCGCCATCATCACAATTCACTTACAAGAAAACCTACAACAACAAGGGCAAGCACCAAACAGAGGAGAAAATCCACTGAATTTAGCCCGATAGAAGAAGACGGTTTTCAGCATAGCATGGGTGCAGTTGGCATTACTTATTTGTTATCTTCCATTTTCTGTTAATCAAATTTTATATGTTCATCGTGTTCTAAACCTAGGCAGCGCTTTAGACGTAACATTTTCTTTTCTCTTCTTAAACTCATCTCTGAACCCGGTACTTTACTTTTGGAAGATCAAAGACGTGAGGAAAGCAGTGAAAAACACAATTAATTTCAGCTGTTGTGGATCATCCTAGACCTTATGAAATTGTTGTTTAAGTTCTTAATCGACACCCAACTCTTTTGAGGGGCTAAAACATCCAGAAAACCGGGCAGTAACAGAATTTCTGCGGATAGAATCAAAATATCTCAAGCCGGAATCTTTTAATATAAGCAGTAAGTGGCCTAATGCATAATTATAATAATGCTTCTTAAAAAATGTCAAAACGTTTAAGTAAATCTTAGGGCTATTGGGAAAAAGTAATTCGTGAAAATAAAATTCGTATGTCGACGTTCCCGAATGACCTGCACCCAACGTACTTATCGATCTAACAACGGAAAAGTTTTATTTGTAAAAAGGCATGAATGCTATTTGTACATCTAAAGGGGAATGATTAGCGCTCAATTAGCAGAAAAAAACGATCATTAAAATAAAATGTCTCGATAAAACACGTCCGGGTATAGTTCAGTTTTTGTTTCAATTTCTTAACTCATCTCTGACTGATGGATTTATTCATTATTTCCCTTTAACCGTTTACTGAATCGTTATTGCCTGGAATTTTTCCCGACTTTTTCAAACACCGACCTCTAACACTTTGAGTAATCATGTGTCAATATACAGAACATGCTTGTATACCGGCATAAAACATTAGCTTCCATCAGAAAACTGGAAAGGACCCGCAATGTACGTGACTTCAGGGTATCAGGTTGTCAAGCCAGATGATGTTAGCTGTTATACCAAGCTAATGTGAATGTTCCAAAACTTCAACAAATGCCGCCCTCAGAACGTTTAAACTTTCTTTCCCACTGTAAACCTACGATGTCTTTTTAGCAGTTTTCACGGGAAAAAAGTCACATGTCGGTAAAAAGTAAAACAAAAGTCCGCGCAGCGAAGCGTTTTTGAGGAACTTCGAGATATTTAGAAATTTGGTCAAACACTGTCGTGAGTGTATGATTTGTCTTCTCAATCGACTCAATCCAAATACAGAGGTGGCAATAATTATATTGACATCCTAAAATCCCATGCAAGTGCGTGAACGATTATTTGCTTCTTTGCAAACTATGGCCAAATTAAAAAAAGAATTTACGCATTTCAGCACGCAATGTTACGGACTTAAAAATAACTGAACGGTTGACTTCGAGGGCGGAAAAATATTGTTGATGGATGGAAGAATGACTCTAATCAGTTGAAAATAAATGGAAGACAAAAATTTCCAGGACTGCCAAAGAACCTGTCTGCGTCCAACTTTGGCAGTTTTCTCATCCAATAGGCCCATGCTCGGTTAAAAAGAGGTTCAAGTTATCATTTATACTTTTCTGAAAGAAACCGATTTGTTATTTAATTCAACCCGATTTTCGTTGAGTTTTTTTGTAAAAATGCTTTGTTTGACGCAATGGTGTAAAAGATATCACTTTCATTTTTATGCAGTGAAAATTATATGTAGGCCACGTTTTGTTTTACCCGAAAACACCGAATCTCTCCAGACAAACAGTTTGTATGATAAAATGTTTTATTTCTAGAAGAAAAACACAAACCTTAGTAGAAAGATAATGAATTATTTCTTAGTTTTCAGGTTATTTCTAATTACGACTTCCCTTCGTCAGTTTGTTAAACCAGCTGTTATTAGCTGTCATACCGAGCTGTAAATTATCATGAACTTCATCATATGCCGGTTTCTAAACGTTCAAAACTTTTTTTCCCAGTGTATTCCTTAGATGTCGTTTTACGGTTTTCGCGACAAAAAATTAGCATTTTGAGTGATGAACGCACGAGCGTGTCTGGAGCTTAGATCATGTCTGAATATATAACTGAGTATGCACCTGATATACAAAATACATAAATTGACATTTTCAGCTGTAGCTACCATCACAAAATTGAAAACGTCGATCTAATGACATACACTCGCCCGATCCTATTTTGTTTGTGATCAGTTTCTACGAAAAATAAAAACCGGATTTGCACTAGCTATTCCTTTCAACTCCCAAAAAGTTTAGAAAATCAACAATGTCTTTTAAAACAGACAATAATTTCCACCTGTTTACATGTAAATGCCACCAAGCCTGCATGAAAAAACAGACCTCGGGATAAGCCATATAAAACAGAATTAGCCTCATCATCCGGTGACAGACAAATAAAATCATCCGCTTAACCACAAGCACTGAGTTCAGTCAAGTCTTAACAGCTTAAAGCGCTGTCTACTCAAGAACCAACTACTAACTACACAGAACGATGGCGAACATAACTGCTAACGATGGAAACTACACAGATAGTTTATCAGTTAGTTCTGCAGATGGATTGTATGTAGATGGTTTCTATGTATTTTTCGCAGCCCTGAACATTTTTCTCTCCATAACAGCATCACTAAGCAATGCAGTGATCCTTATCGCTCTTCATAAAGTGACTTCTATTTATCCGCCAACAAAACTTTTGTTTCGATGTCTGGCAGTCACCGATCTTTGTGTTGGCCTTATTTCACAACCACTCTTCGCTATCGCTCTGCTTTCCTCGATAACTGATCTAGACATTAACTTGGATAGCATAGTCTTCACGGGAGTCTTCATTAGTTTAACTGTTGTTTTGGGGACAGTATCGATACTGACATCAACTGCAATTAGTGTAGACAGACTTCTCGCTCTGATTATGGGGCTGAGATACAGACATGTTGTAACATTACGACGAGTACGAGTGCTCGTAATTTTTGTTTGGGTAATCAGTTGTGCATTGGCAGCAGGAATACATTTTCAGGTAGACAAACTTCACCCCACTTGGACAGTTACTTATTATGTGTTCATGGTTTTGATGATACTTTGTATCCTGACCTCAATCATCTCTTACTCCAAGATCTATCTCCAACTCCGCCATCATCAAATTCACTTACAAGAAAACCTACAACAACAAGGACAACCGCCGAACGGAGGAGAAAATCCACTGAATATAGCGCGATACAAGAAGACGGTTTCCAGCATAGCATGGGTGCAGTTAGCATTACTTATTTGTTATCTTCCATTTTCTGTTTCTTATTTGTTATTGTTTCATGATGTGCTAGACCTAGGCGGCGCTTTAGAAGTGACATTTTCTTTACTCTTCTTAAACTCATCTCTGAACCCGGTACTTTACTGTTGGAAGATCAAAGACGTGAGGCAAGCAGTAAAAGACACAATCAAATTCAACTGTTGCGCATCATCCTAGACCTTATTGAGTTCTTGCTTGAGCTGTTACTCGACAACCAGTTCTGAGAAACCGGCAAACACATTGTTTGCGGATCAGTCAGTAGAGTTTGTGTCATGTTCCTGAGGATGGCCGAGGCTTCCGCAGTCTCCAGCAATCACCTTACTCCTGTTAAACACTGAATGCTCAGTACTTACTCGGCTTTAATGTATTGGCTTCGAAAACCAATTGTTCGCACACCACCAAAATTTGAAGTAAACGGAGTAGGAGTCCAGTCAACATAGCACGATACTGAAGGAGTATGATTCACTCCGGGATTCACTCCACCATGTTATATATTAAACGAACGCCCAAGTCAACAAAGTTAAGAACAGGGAACCGACTTCCTCAAGCTCTCTAACAAACTCTTAAGTTTTCAATAACGTGATTCTCTCTAAGATTTTATCTCAGACTTGCCGAATCTTTCCTGTTCGAGGCATTAAGAACTGAGTGGCGGGTTTTTCGTAAAATAATCCAAAATAATACTACACTGTTTAAAAACAAAACTGCCATCTGTCGCTCGAAGAATTTAAAAAATCGGCCTCTTTGATGGTCGGAAAAGAGCCTGCAGATGGTACTATCTCGACATTTTAGAAGAGGCAAAGCGACTAGGCAGTTTTCAACCATGGTAAAATCTCTCACTAACATAATAGAAATAGGAAGGAGCATTTAACAAGGTAGTAAACACCGATGTAAGCAAATGCAAAAAGTGACAGAATATCGAATGTATGCAAAACTTAAGGCCATTAGATAACAAAGTTAAGTGATAGCATAGAAACTGCACCGAAACAAACATGACAGTAAAACACATGGTGGAAAATAAATTATTTAACTTGACGTTTAGTATGTTTCGACATACACCTTCAAACCGCGGTAGCCTCGCAGGTCCTAAGAGCTATAAATTTCATTGGCGAGGATAGAGTCGCAGCCCTTTTTTTGGGTCTGAGTTTTCGAGACATCCGAGGGTCTGAGTTTTTCGGGTCTGAGTTTTCGAGACACCCGAGGGTCTGAGTTTTCGAGGTCTGAGTTTTCGAGACACCCGTACTAAATCCGAACCTAGCTATCGCTTCAGATTTAACATTTTCTTTTCTCTTCTTAAACTCATCTCTGAATCCGGTACTTTACTGTTGGAAGATCAACGACGTGAGGCAAGCAGTGAAGGACACAATTAAATTCAGCTGCGCATCATCCTAGACCTTACGAAATTGTTGCTTGAGTTGTTAATCGACACCCAGCTGTTTTGAGGGGCTAAAACATCCAGAAAACCGGGTAACAGAATTTCTGCGAATAGAATCAAAATATCTGAAGAATCTTTTAATATAAGCAGTGACTGGCCTAATGCATAATTATAATAACGCTTGTTAAAAAATTCAAAACGTTTAATATAAGTAAATCTTAGGGCTATCGGGAAAAAGTAATTCGTGAAAATAAAATTCGTATGTCGACGTTCCCGAATGACCTGCACCCAACGTACTTATCGATTAGCAGAAAAAAACGATCATTAAAATAAAATGTCTCGATAAAACACGTCCGGGTATATTCAGTTTTTGTTTCAATTTCTTAACTCATCTCTGACTGATGGATTTATTCATTACTTCCCTTTAACCGTTTACTGAATCGGTTGTTGCCTGGAATTTTTCTCCACTTTTTCAAACACCGACCTCTAACACTTTGAGTAATCATGTGTCAATATACAGAACATGCTTGTATACCGGCATAAAACATAAGCTTCCATCAGAAAATTGAAAAGGACTCGCAATGTACGTGACTTCCCTTATCAGGTTGTCAAACCAGATGATGTTAGCTGTTATACCAAGCTAATGTGAATGTTCCAAAACTTCAGCAAATGCCGCCCTCAGAACGTTTAAACTTTCTTTCCCACTGTATTCCTACGATGTCTTTTTAGCAGTTTTCACGGGAAAAAAGTCACATGTCCGTAAAAAGTATAACAAAAGTCCGCGCAGCGAAGTGTTTTTGACGAACTTCGAGGTATTTGGAAATTTGGTCAAACACTGTCGTAAGTGTATGATTTGTCTTCTCAATCGACTCAATCCAAATACAGAGGTGGCAATAATTATATTGACATCCGGCTAAAATCCCATGCAAGTGCGTGAACGATTATTTGCTTCTTTGCAAACTATGGCCAAATTAAAAAAAGAATTTACGCACTTCAGCAAGCAATGTTACGGACTTTAAAATAACTGAACGGTTGACTTCGAGGACGGAAAAATATTGTTAATGGATGGAACAATGACTCTAATCAGTTAAAAATAAATGGAAGACAAAAATTTCCAGGACTGCCAAAGAACCTGTCTGCGTCCAACTTTGGTAGTCTTCTCATCCAATAGGCCCATGCTCGGTTAAAAAGAGGTTCAAGTTATCATTTATACTTTTCTGAAAGAAACCGATATGTTATTTAATTCAACCCGATTTTCGTTGAGTTTTTTTTGTAAAAATGCTTTGTTTGACGCAATGGTGTAAAAGATATCACTTTCATTTTTATGCAGTGAAAATCATATGTAGGCCACGTTTTGTTTTACCCGAAAACACCGAATCTCTCCAGACAAACAGTTTGTATGATAAAATGTTTTATTTCTAGAAGAAAAACACAAACCTTAGTAGAAAGATAATGAATTATTTCTTAGTATTCAGGTTATTTCTAATTACGACTTCCCTTCATCAGTTTGTTAAACCAGCCGATGTTATTAGCTATCATACCGAGCTGTAAATTAACATGAACTTCATCATATGCCGGTTTCTAAACGTTCAAAACTTTCTTTCCCAGTGTATTCCTAAGATGTCGTTTTACGGTTTTCGCGACAAAAAATTAGCATTTTGAGTGATGAACGCACGAGCGTGTCTGGAGCTTAGATCATGTCTGAATATATAACTGAGTATGCACCTGATATACAAAATACATAAATTGACATTTTCAACTGTAGCTACCGCATCACAAAATTGAAAACGTCGATCTAATGACATACACTCGCCCGATGCTATTTGTTTCTGATCAGTTTCTACCAAAAATAAAAACCAAATTTGCGCTAGCTATCCCTTTCAACTCACAAAAAGTTTAGAAAATCAACAAACAATGTCTTTTAAAACAGACAATAATTTCCACCTGTTTACATGTAAATACCACCAAGCTTGCATGAAAAAACAGATCTCGGGATAAGCCATATAAAACAGAATTAGCCTCATCATCCGGTGACAGACAAATAAAATCATCCGCTTAACCACAAGCACTGAGTTCAGTCCAGTCTTTACAGCTTAAAGCGCTGTCTACTCAAGAACCAACTACTAACTACACAGAACGATGGCGAACATAACTGCTAACGATGGAAACTACACAAGTCTTAGATTATCAGTTAGATCTGCAGGGCCAGCATATGGTTTGTATGTATTTTTCGCAGCCATGAACATTTTTCTCTCCATAACAGCATCACTAAGCAATGCAGTGATCCTAATCGCTCTTCATAAAGTGACTTCTATTTATCCTCCAACAAAACTTTTGTTTCGATGTCTGGCAGTCACCGATCTTTGTGTTGGCCTTATTTCACAGCCACTCTTCGCTATCACTCTGCTTTCCAGGATAACAGAT
>JAHPZR010000423.1:5000-10912 GCA_019787425.1 Platygyra sinensis | reverse complement strand
CCCTGGGAACGAGGTTGTTGTTGCTCATGACGTTTCCTTCCGCGCGCAAACTGGGAAACATTTGCTGCGGACACAAAATGTTTCTGAACAAAATCAGAAACATTTTTTTTGTGTCCGCAACAAATGTTGCGCGCGCGGGCAAACGGGGAAACATTTGTGTCGGCAACAATGTGTCGACAACAACGTGTCCTCGTTTGCCAGGGCCTTAAGGAGAGAAATTATGGCATTTTCTTTTTTCTTTGACCAGAGATTGATAATTCCACCCCGAGGCACGCTGTTAAAGATTGCATTGAAGATTGAAGTTATTGAAATATCTCCGCTCACGATTTTTGGCCACTCTCAAAGCAAAGTAAACTCTTTCTTTTGTATGAGGACATATTTTATAGAAGTACCGAGGCTAAAGTTTGCGACATTTTAACAGTATTTTAAGAACAAACCCGAGGCCGGCTAACAGCAGTTATAGTTCACCACTAAATTTTCTCCGATTCTTATTGGCTTAAATTGACCACGTGACGCGATAGTGTTCATCCGCGGAGGGCCACTATCAGCCCATAGTGCCCGTCCGCCGAAAATACCCGGATGGATAGTAGTCGTCCGTGAAAATTTTGCTGTAAACAAGCGGGTTTCGTAGAAAATAAATAACAAAAATTGTATTAAGACTTTTGTCTGTTTTCTTTTACAAATTTTATATTTGGCTTTCACGGCTTTCGTCTCGAAATCTTGAAAATAATTCAATTGAAGTCTTATTGATTTTTGAACTAGCGTGCGGAAGAAAATTTAGTGGCGAACAATAAAGACAATAGAGTGTTTATGTCTCGGAACTATCGGTCTGATAGTTGCCCCTTGGAAATTTGATGTTCTTAAAACTAGCATATTTGCCCTCGAAGCTTCGCTTCTCGGGCAAATATTTGTTTTAAGAACATCAAATTTCCGCGGGGCAACTATCAGCCGATAGTTCCTCGACAGAAACACTCTATTGTTTAAATAGAAAACGGTAATATAGCCAATCAAATTCACGGATTCACAATAGACTACGGTAAATTTATACTTATTGTAAATAGGTGACAATAAGAATAAGAATAAAAGTAAGGAAATTCAACCTAGGCTGGAAAAACAATTTCCGATTAAAATAGATGTGTGCAAATCTTTGATTTCCCTATTTTGTCGTTTAAACACCGCCGGTGTTTACTTTTAGCCCGGTGGACCCGGCGATTGTTGACTTCTAAAGTTTATTTGAGCTCAGTGTCTAATACAAACTATAAACCTGGCATTTATACAGCTTTCTTTTCACCAACTTGCTTTCGATTTAAGTCCGAGTCACTACCTACTTTTGTGTCGTTGACAAACGGAGTAATTTTTAATATTCTTGCCAGCACAAGGCTGCTAAAAGCCTGAAAGTTTTACGATAGAAAAGCCCCCGCCGAACATTCCCGATCTTTCTGGGTTTTTTTTGGGTGAATAAAAACCAATTAAAGCTGAACTGACGTCACCTTTTTAACACTTGTAATTAAAAAGTTCAGAAGTTGTCATTTTTACAGGACAAAAACAGTCTCTAAACGTTTCATACCAGTCAGCCTAGAGAATAATTAATCACAAGCTAGTCTTAAAAAAATTTTAGTTCATCAAGCAAAGTTGTTTCGTTGTCGTTTTCTTAACGCATCTCTATTTTGCTAGATTAATTTATTTTCCAACTCTTGACTTCATCTTGACAGTATGACAATATAATTTAAAAACTGTTTTCTTGTTTCCCTGCGGAAGTTAAATATTCTCTCTGCAGCAGACAGCAAAACTGTCTAAGAATCAATATTGAAACGAATCTGAGGACAAATCTAAGGGCACCGACGGCGTGTTCTTCGACACATTGCTTTGTACTGAAAATGAGAAGATACTGCAGTGTGCAGAAGATAAGTAAGCAATCAAGGTGTATACAGTTTCACCAAGCTTCAATTTGACATGAGTTGGACAATAAAACTTCGAGGTGGCCCCGGACAAACGGCAATAAAATTCTTCACCTGTCGTCAATTTGAGTTTCAATTTCTGTGCACAGCCAATCTTTACAAATGAAAAGTGGCGTTTTCGTTTTGTGTTGGGTTCGGCAAATTTTGAATAGAATAATTCCGCTTTCTCTAGCGTAAAATTAAAAGCAAATAGTGCTGAAATATTGTTTCGTTTTTCAAAGGCTTAATGGTTTTCTATTTATATTTAAGGAAAATGATGAGACTTTTATTCTGCTCGACCAGAGCGACACGGAATCCGGCTGCTTACATGAGATATTGCTTCCAAATTTTTTAAGGATTCAGTTTTTTAATTACTTCCAAATTTTTTAGAATTTAGTTTTCGTCGTCTTTCTGTTTGTATTAGTGTTTATTTTTGTGATCTAGGTATAAAACAAAGTAGAGCGTTTTTAATTTCAAATGTGGAATCGACTTAATAAAGAGTGTTACTATTTTAGGTCGACCCACGCTGTCATCGTCCAAACTGTGTGCCTCCCAGAATCAAATCCCTCGAACAAAACAAGCGTTTGAATAAAAGCAGATAAAAACTATTTTTATTTAGGCGAGTTACCGCGGACAGCTGGCAGAAGGCTGTTTGCTCCGGATGACAATTTGAATAGATTACTCCGCAGACAAGGAAAATAGCTTTGTTTTGTTCGGGCGCTTTTGATTGGCAGAATTTGCAGTAAGGTGGCTTTTTAAAAATCTACTTCAATTTGTGATGATTACATAGTCACAACTTGCGTAGTCTTCCGAGTTTCGAAAAAGCAGACATTTTTCTCGAGGCAAGAAATGGGCTGTAGTCCTTCTCACGCGGTTATCATTAATCAATCGCCGACACAAGAGACGATATGTTTGCAACCGCGAATTTACATGGTTTCGGAATCGACTTTAGGTCTTTTACAAGAAGTTGGAGAGTTGAGAGTTTACCACGTCGACGATCGAAATCCTGAAACCGCCATCGAGCGATTTCGCGGCGCACAAGATCAGCTTCAAAACCCTCTATCATTTCATCCTCATCTTCGCAGCGCACGGCGGGAACGGCTCAACACCAGCGATTTGCAGGCGGCAGGGCCGTCAAGCGTTTCAAGCGAACCAGCGGAGGAAAACGTTCGGGTTAGAATTGAAGTCTTCGAGGAACAATGCGATGGTATCGATGATCTCCACAGTGACAGCAGTGGTAAAGTTCGCGACAATGATGCGCTACAAACAACAGAAATACCGGAATCGCCAAATGCACACTCTGTGACTGTTGAAGTTTACAGTTACAAACAAAGCTCAGATGGACTACAGGAGGAACACGAAATAAAGGACAACTTAATTGACGAGGAAATGAATTTTGAGCAGGTTAAGGTGGAAACTTTTGCTCCTTCAGTTGCTGTGGTAGCAACACAACAAAATCAAACATCCAATGAACAATGCGAAACCAGTGAAAAAACTTACGAAGATGCCATAGATACATGCGATACACTGAAAGATGCCACACTCGCCTGGTCAGAAACTACGGATGAAGCAAAGCAGAGGATAGAAAGTAAAGCGAATCAAAGCTCAGCGACAGATCAAACTGTTTTTACAAGAATCGTAAGCGAAACGACATCTCGGGAAAAAGAATCGACAAGTCAAGAACTCGAGCTATCGGAAAATATTGACGATTGATTCAGTTATTTCAGTCGCGTGAAGGATATTTATGGAAAACTCAAATAGAAAGCGTGAGAGGAATACTGAAATCAGTTGGAAATCAGTTGTTTTCCAAGCAGCTGTAAGCAATACCCCAATACCAATTTGATGTTGCTCACTTTGCCGATGAGGTCGTTCTGAGTCTTCAGCACTCTACCAAAAAGTATACATCAAATAGATATCAACGCATTGAATCGGCGGGTTGAAAAACTCTGTAAAGGCAGTTACATTTTATTGTAATAATTAAAGAGCATTTCTCTAAGAGAACTTCGCGATTTTATGAATGTTAACACGCGCTGGACTGCACTAAGACAAGATATTCTCGTGACTTGTTCTAATTCGCTGGTGTAAGCTTGCGGAAACATTAAACTCAGTATGTCGTTTACATTGCAAATGGCTTTTAAGCGATAATCGTCCATTTACGAAAGCCAGTGCCACTGGGAATGATGTGAAGTTTTGGTCACTTCTTAACGCGCTTTTTATCACGCTCAAATGATTTGGTTTTCAAGTCCTTTTTTGTAGATACATTAGCTTGAATGATATGTCGCTTCAATTACCTTTAGCCATCAAAGGGCATTAACTAACTAAGGAGGTCTTTTTGCCTGTTGCATGCGTGATCGATGTAGAATAACAAAATTATTTCATGCATTACTGAACGATAAAACGAACGAGCAATTTCGTCGATCAAAACAATCAAAGGTACTTTAATGGCGATTTCCATCTTTTTATGACAAAGGTCTCCAAGCAACCAAAAAATTTGCTTTGGCAGCTTTACTCTTGTTTGCAAACCGAGAAGAAGTCCCGGTTGACGGGTGAATATGTAATTATTGCGGATGTTTTCCTCTCAGGAAAATTCGATCGCTTGCTTTAACAGCTTTTTGTTTTAACTAACCCACTGTTTTTCAGGGTAGCATTTGTAAAAATAATAGCGATATTGGTTTGTTATCGGATATAATTTCATGGACAATTTCAGTAATACGAACTTTTCCACCTGCTCTTTACCCAGTCATTTGCATTTTAACATATTTTTTCTTTTGGTTCTTTTGGCGATATTTAATTACATATATATACACAACTTCAGCTGTGGAAAAGATGATTGCAGCAATGCCAACATTTTGCCTAGTTCACATCGACGTGGTGCAAGCCACTGGGAGAAATGATTTATTTAAGCCTTAGGCAATAAAAATGCGAGATCTTTGTTAAAGGACACAGCTCTAGAGATGACATCGTTATTGCATTCGACCCTAACATTTTCGGTCTTAACAAAAACGGAAACGTTAATGGAAGCGATAACTTGTAAAAACCTAACAATAAAAATTATTTGTTATCGATCAATGTGTTCACGAAATGCCACCAAACTCGGCAAATGAGGGATTTCCTAACGTGGTAACTGTTCGCTGTCATTATGTAAGTAGAGAAATAAAATGAGAAAATTAGATGGCACAATCATTGACAGAAAGCATAGTTTTAAATCAACGTCCTCTCGAGCTGGAGTGGCACCTGACAAAATTACAGTAAAACATGTTTTGAAGTTTGGCAGTGGCAAATTTGGATAGTCAGAATTCGACCAGCCTATTGTATTAACGAGTCGTTTTAGCTTGATAAAAAAAATGCAATTTGGTCAATCGTGTGGTAAAAAAGATGGCGCCTTCTTTCATATAATTTAGCTTTTCGACGAAGTTTCACTTCGACTTCTGGCCATCTTTTTTTCTTAGTGTTCCGTGCCAGCGAAGTTCTCTCAGTAAGCAGCTCAAAGTCGTTTCAGATATCTAGGCGAAAAGTTGTAATTTTGCGACAGTTCTTCCAAGTTTGCTCCTGTTTTGAAGGGCCGGACAAACGAGGAGACTATGGTAGCGATCGAGATCGCTGTTCAGGGCAAATTGATGACTTTTCGAGAGTTACTGGTCTACTTATAATTCAGGGTCGTCTTCGCCGTCCGCCATGCTTTATATTTATCTGCCGCGCTTCGCGACGGCCTATCACAAGCGTTGAATTCAAATCTGTTGCGAGACAAAAAAAGTTGTAGCTTCAGCAAAACTAGAAGTTGTTGCAGCTATTCTCACGAAAGAGAACAAAAACTTTGGCCTCTGTATTCGTGCAATTTTTCACGCTTATAGTTATTATTATTTCAATCCATGAGGTATTTTTGAGAATATGACGTCATTTTCTCCAATTTTCAACCAAGAATTGGAACAAGGAAAATTAATGGCGGCCGTAGATTGACAGAAATAAAGGTCCAAA
>JAHPZR010000423.1:0-2500 GCA_019787425.1 Platygyra sinensis | reverse complement strand
TCAATATGTCAAAATGAATTACGTCGAATGTAAAACCACGAACATTCTAAAAGGTTTTTCTTTACTGACTAAAAGATGATTTCCAGTCAGTAGAGCGCACTCTGGAGAGTTTGTTTGCGTTCTTTGTTTTGGTTCATGTAAGACATCATAAAAATGTAAACATTTCGCAACTAGTTACATAAAGTAATAACAAAGTTTCAAAACAACCGTCATTACAACCTCGTTCTGGGAACGAGGTTGCCGTCATTATGCAGGCTAAGCTGTAGAAGCTTTATCAGCTTTATGCTTCGTTCTTTCTCGCATCACTTGATGAAACAACTTCGCAGCTGTGAAGAGCAATAAGACTTCAAAGGTAAGGCATGTGCTCCGTAACGGATAACATCGATGCGAATTTTATCGAGTGAGACTAATATGCTTAAAAACATTGGCTGCTGAGACTGCGCAGTGCGGAATGGAAATCATCTTTAAACAACTTCCAGCCGTCTTAAGCTTGCAGCGATATTACTAGTTCCCAGTTCCCGACAACGAGAATCAGTTTACCGCCAAAAAAATCAAGATGGCTGAAATAATGTAGAAACACGTTCTGACAACAAAATAAGCTGCAGAATTGTTTAAAGTCTATCTTACCAATCTGATTAAATCAGATCTAACTTATTCCACGCATGCAAATAGATATAAAACTACCATGTATTTACAATGCCTCACTATAATCGTACTAATGATTTACATGTCCATGAAAAATGTAAAGCTTATCTTTTGGACTATTTTTGCGAATGAAAGTTGAGATCCACTGAATGAAAAAGGAAATCAGCATATTTACAAAGTTTATGCTATTTTGGCGCAAAAACAGCTAGCCGCGTGCAGTGAATGGTGACACCTAGTGGGTTGCAAACGCCCGTTTGAAAGCGCGGGAAATTCAATCAGAAAGATTGGTTTGAGCTTTGATTCAGATTGGCCAAAAGACAGCAAGGTCGTGCGAGTTTTCAAATTTTAACCAACTGTAAAAACGAGAAAAGACAGGAAAGCAAAACAAGCTTACAGCTGTTCAGCTGTGAAATCACGATGAAAGAGCTCTATCTATACAAGAATTATTCAACTCTTCAATTATTCGTTTTTTTCGTATTTATATTAAGGAATTTTCTCCCCTTCAAATTTTTGTTTCCAAGCCAAATTGGTATAAAGATCTGTCTACGATAAACTACCGCTCTTCATCGATTCTGTATCATTTTCTTTTCCCCTTCTCCTAATGAAAGCTAATAATAATCTAATAAATACTAAAAGTACAATAAATGATTGACGTTTTGCGACCGCAGCCTGTGTGAGTCACGTGACTATGTGTGAGTTACTGCTCGACTCCTGCCCGGTTCTTCTGCGTCGCTGGTTCTGCGTTTTTTGAACTTGGTGGCCGTCGCTCTTATCTAAAAAAAGCAGAATAAATAAGAATAAGAATACTAACGGCTAAGCCATTGATAAAGAAAACTCCGACTCGATCGAAACTACAGAGAAAAATACTCTTACTTGATACTGTTTATCATACTACTTTTCGGGAATGGAATCTGAGCGTATTACTTTTCCGACAAATGAAAGCTACATTGAACAGTATTGTCATGCAGTACTGTTTACTATGCTGTACAGTTTGGTTATGGAGATGACGCCCCAGTGCGAACAGTTGAAATGAAACATGTTGAGCAGTGCGGTGGAGTGGAAGTTTTTCGCTGTGAAACCCTATCTATATCCTGATACTAGATATTGATTAAAACAAACCTGTTTGAGATGCTCTGCATTACGGAATGTCCTTTTGGCTAGGTTGACCTGTTCGGCCTGGAAATAAACAATGATAAAATGTTTTAGATCTTGCCTTATAAAGCAGCAAAAAGTCACGAGTGGTTTTACAGTGAAACGGCATTTTATCAGTTTCATTCTCTGACGAGGCTTTTATACTCAAGCTCAAACTATTCAGTTACGATTTTTTTTTTAAAATTTCATTCTCAGACTCAAAAGTCACGAATTCATTCGTTTAACGAAATGTTATTTAGAACACTGTCGGTTTTCATATTTTTAAATCAATATTTCACAGAGCCCCTTTATGAGAAGAAGTCTGGGGCGAGTGTTATCTCGCAGTGACTTGTAGGACCGTTTCTGAACAAAATAGAGCTTCTCAACTTTTCTGTTTTACCTACGTAACGAACGGTCCCAGAAGCCAATGTGAGATGAGAATAGTCCCAGATTTTTCTTGGTCTCCAAAATGGTGAGATTTTGTCTTATTTTATATAGATTATCTTCTTTATAGGCTTATAGGGTGTTTATTGTTTCTTTTGATTGTTAAAAAATTCAAAAATTGTTGAATTCAGCAGTATGTAAAAACGACTTAGTAAGACATTTTAGAACATGTTTATGATTGAGTGTCGTGAACCAAAACCAAAGTAACATTTCACTCTGGCCAATCAAAAGAAAAAAAAAAAAACAAGACAGATAAAACGAAATCCTTGGAGACCCGGGG
>JAHPZR010000421.1:5000-10000 GCA_019787425.1 Platygyra sinensis | reverse complement strand
TTAATTATTTATTCACTCCAAGTGAAACAGAGTGTCAGGCAGTGGGACACATTTCTTATATGTCCAGTGGGCTCATGTTGTAGACATCAATATCATTTTAATGAAACATATTTGTGACTCAAATACTCTGTGTAATGATAGAGGAATCTCTGCGTAAGGAGTCTTAAACTTTAAGAGTTGGATACTATTCCTTAGTCCTGTAAGACTATCTGTTCATGGAATAACCACAGATTAAAGTGATGAAAATTTATTTTGTGGTCTTTTTTGTGAATAGTGTTTACCTTTAAACAAAATATGTTCCAGCCTGCGAACGCAGACGTATTTCCATCTGTTGCACCAGTGAGCGGGGAGGGGGGCAGAAGACAGGAGAACAGGGGGCATGAGAGGAAAGGGCGGGAAGTGGGAGTTCTAACAAGGTGGGAATCAAATATTAAGCATTAAAATACTTTCAAAACCAAGAACCCAAAACGTTTTTTGACTTACATTTAACTTTGAGACTTCTGGACTGAAGGAAAAATGAAAATTCAACCTTGGGCTGAAAAAACTGAGGCCTACTTCCCTGAAATTAGAAACCCTTTTTAGGTCATGGCATCATAGCTCATGAAATGTTGTCACTTAAGCTGTCAAAAGAGGCGAAAAAGAGGAACCAAAAAATTGTTCCACAAATAAATATTATCAAAATGAATTGTTGTCCAACAAGATCAGTTTACTAACAAATGCCTTGATGATAAATTGTGACTAGGGATTTTCTGAAGGAAGATAAGTGCCAAAAGAGGAAAGCTGTACTAGGAGGACAATTGGAAGGATCACTTTCCCATGGTAAAAAAAAAATTCTATAAGTAGTTTGAAACCACTCCCAAAAGATTCAAGCACAATACAGCTAATTCTAACTTAATGGTCATCCGACACGGCAGAGATGATGCCAGTTAATTGCATGCCAGTTAGTTAGATTTATGGTAATATAAATGTGCCAATCTCTTGGTCTGCACTTAGTTCACATAAGCCCTAGCTCTTTTCACTGAACATTTTCTTACTGAATCCCTTTTACACAGGATACCCCAAAGCAAAAGAATGATTGTGATTGTGGTGTCTTTGTTTGTATGGTAAGTTAATTAACGTTGTGCAAATACCATATTCCATCAATTACCATGTCTCTTTAAATAACTGGCTTGGCATGAGTTACATGTAATTCAAATCAAAGAGCTCTTCTTAACCTTGACTGATCACTTGTGCTAGACGTATACATTTTACATTCACTGGTTTTATCTATGTTTAGTTTGCAGAGCACCTCAGCAGGGGTGAAACACCTAACTTCAACTAGGTATTTTAAATCAGAAGCAAGTATCAACACTTGTCATCGCATGACAAAAAAATGGGACATCAGTTTGAACAAAACTTTATTTACATATCTCCTATTTATACAACACTGTCTTGCAGAAATTGACTGCTGTATGTTTGTCTTATTTTGTAGGATGACGTTCCCTCTCTCCATGAAAAGATAAGTGTGATGATCGTTATGACTTCAAGAAACGACAAGAACGGTACAAACTCAACTCAGCTTTAATGTCGGCCATGTGGACCACAACTACATTACTTGTGAGCCCGCACTCTAACTCAGCAGTATTGCACTATAATGTCACGCATATTGTCACATCTTCCCTCTCTTCAAAATAAGCAACAAAAGACTTGGTAAATTATAAACACAAACACAGTCAGAAACACTTTCACTTCATCTTAATATGTCCTGAAACCTAAACATAGTCCTGAAAGCGTTTCGGTAAGCGAACAGTTCTTCCAGATCTGGTACACATCACGGGTGTTCCCTGTAAGCTTTCAGAAGCCACAGGGTGAAAGCCTTGGGCTTGCTCAAGCGGTTCGGAGCTATTGGAAGCCTCCTCTGAGGTTGATGGCTGCATCTCTTCAGTGGGTAAGGATATGTCTGGTTCAAACTTTGGTGGTGATGATTCACTTGTCTTCACCAGGTGCCTTCGGTTTTTCTGTACACTTTGCCTTGTAGATCTACTTCATAAGAACGAGGTGCGACTTGCTTTATTACAGTTGCTTTCTTCCACAATTTTTCTCGGTCAGTCGGAAATGGCCTAATGCGAACGGTGTCACCTGATTGCAGGTCAACTAATTCTCTGGTCCCTCTGTTGTAATAGTGTTCTTGATTCAACTTTCTTTCTTTCAACTTCTCCTCAGTACCTTCCACGATTTTGGGTTGGAGCAGTTTTCCAGCCGTCGGTAGTAGTGTCTTTGTTCTTCTCCCAAACAATCTTTGAACCGGCGAAGTTCCAATGCTGGCTGATGGCGTATTGCGCCAATCAAGAATGGCAAGATATGGGTCTTGGCCGCTGGCCTTCGCCTTTGTTAATAGTTTCTTTGCTGACTTGACAGCATTTTCAATCTTCTCATTTGACTGGGGGTAATGGGGTGATGACGTTTGGTGGTCAAATTGCCAATCTGATGCAAATTCTTGGAACTCTCGTGACGAAAACTGCGACCCATTGTCACTGTAAAGCGTGTCCGGTATGCCATGGCGTGCAAACTGATTCTTGAGGGAGGTGATGACGGTGCTCGCATTGGTTGCAGGTAGTGGATTCAGCTCAAAGTAATCTGACCAGTAGTCTACAATGATGAGCCATTCTTTGTTATTGAAAGTGAAGAGGTCTACTGCTACATGCGACCAGGGGCGTTTGGGAGGATCATGAGGTATAAGAGGCTCTTTCTGCTGGTTCTTCTGGTAGCTGTTGCATGTGTCGCATTTGCCAATGGAGTCCTTGATTTCAGCTGACATACCAGGCCAAAATAGCACATCACGTGCTTTTCGCAAACAACCTTCTATACCAATGTGACTTGAATGGACTTTCTTTACCATCAGTGGTCTAAGCGCTACAGGGACGATCACTCGATTCCCTTTGAAAAGAATACCATCTTGAATGGTAAGTTCTTCTTTAAAGGGGAAGTAGTTCCTGATCTCAGTTGGTACTTCTTCTTTCTTATCAGGCCAACCAACCTTGATGACATGTTACAGCTTCTGCAGAGATTCATCCTGTTCAGTTTTCTCCCGAAGATCGGCAAGACGTTCAGCTGTGATTGGCAGGAACTCAACCATGTCAATTTCTTCCATGCACTTGATTAAATATTCTTCTTGTCGTACTGCAAATACATCACAATTGTTCTTCTCTGGAGCAGGTTCATTGGGACGATAGGCACGACTGAGTGTATCTGCGATTAAAAGTTCCTTTCCTGGTTTGTACACTACGTTCAAGTGGTACCTCTGTAACTGGAGTAACATTCTTTGAAGTCTCCTGGGAGCTTGAAGTAGTGGTCTCTTCAAAATGTTCTCCAAGGGCTTGTGATCTGTTTGGACAGTAACTTCTCTGCCATACACATACTGATCGAAACGGAGACAACCATGAACGATACTGAGCAACTCCTTTTCTATCTGCGCATAATTCTTCTCAGTGTTCGTTAATGCTCTTGAGCTGAAAGCTACAGGCTGACCTTCTTGCATGATTACGGCACCAAGACCAGACTCAGAGGCATCACACTGCAACGTTACTTCTTTAGTGTTGTCGAAATACCTGAGAACAGGTTCTCTTGTGATCAACTGCTTCACCTGGTTTAGTGCAGCTTCGTGCGCATCATCCCAGTGCCATTCCACATCTCTATCAAGCAGTCGTCTTAATGGTTCTGTCACATCAGAAAGGTGTGGAAGAAATTTCCAAGGTATGTGATCATTCCAAGCAGTCTTTGCAACGACTGTTTATCGGCAGGGGTGGGCATCTTCAAAATTGCTTTCACTTTGTTTGGATCAGGCTTCAAACCATCTGGAGATAGCAAGTGGCCAATGTACGGTACTTCTTGCTTTCTTAACTGCAACTTCTTTGGATTGAGTTTGATGTTCTTCTCGCGACAACGCTCAAGGAGGGCAATTAAGTTCTTATCATGATCCTGAACTGCACTTTCATAGGTATCACCTTCACCCACGCAGAGTATATCATCTACTATGTCTTCGATACCATTGAGATTTGTAAGATTTTCATGAATTCGACGCTGATACTCTTCGGGTGCGGTCTTTACACCAAATGGAAGGCGGAGCCAGCGAAAGCGACCGAAGGGCGTGTTGAAGGTTGTAAGATACGATGAATCCGTGTCTAGTTTGACCTGCCAGAATCCGTTCTTGGCGTCTAAAACTGAGAAAACCTTGGCCTTGCTCAGCCTGGTTGCCACATCTTCAATTGTTGGAAGCGGATAATGGGATCTCAGCAGAGCATTGTTAAGGTCTTTTGGGTCTATACAGATTCTTAACTTCTCTGGCTTGTTGACTAGAACTAAGCTGGACACCCACTTGGTAGGCTCTGTCACTGGAGTTATGATGCCTTCTTTCACTAGCTTGTCTAGTTCTTCTTTTAAACGGTCTCTCAGAGCTACAGGAACTTTTCTGGGTGGGTGTACTACCGGCCTGACAGTTTCATCAACTTCCATATGATACAGCCCATCCATACACCCTAAGCCTTCAAACACATCACTGTATTCTTTCAAAATCCATTCTTCACTCAGAACACTAAGTGAAGTTTGCAAATGGTCATTAACAGATCTTACAGTTTCAGGGCAAGTACCGTCAGACACCATCACCTTGATAAAGTTCAGTTCCTGACATGTTTGAGCACCTAACAATGGCCTGACATTCTTATCAACAACAAAGAAATCAACATCATTGCTTACTTCACCTTTGGTACATCTGAGAGTGCACTTTCCAAGTGGATACATAGTAGATCCATTGTACATCTTGAGTGTTGCAGAAGTTTTCTTCAAATACAAATCCGTGGGATCTTCCAAAATACTTGACAATTCCTTCAGAGGAAGGAGGTTGCAGGTTGCACCACAATCAAGTTGAAATGTCACATCTTTAGAGTTGTTTACACGCACAGTTGTAAACAATTGTTTAGGATAAGACTTTGTATTTTCAGCAGCATTGTGTGTAACAGCATCAA
>JAHPZR010000420.1:0-24977 GCA_019787425.1 Platygyra sinensis | reverse complement strand
TGATAATGCTCGACTCGATCTCCAGACCACATTTCTACAGGATTATGCCAAGAGCCGTAGAGGCGCTCCGCAAGATTGTGCAGGATCCAAACATAAAGGCCACTGCCTTGGACTTTGAACTGGCCCAGAGTATTGGACAACAGACGTTTGAGAACTTAAGGCCATTCTTCTCTGGCGTTCTCAAAGGTGAGCTTAAAATGGTTTTCTTTGTTGCTGTTATTTGCGTTGCACATTCCTGAAGAGGCGGGAGTGTGCCTTTTGTTAACTTTATAGATTTGCGCAATACCACTGGATGTGGGTTTACAACAGTTTTGGTTAAGCAACTCTCTCCAGTCTGGGTATGGCTCGAGCTTTCTAAATATTTTGACCCCTAAAAGAAACCAAGTGGACCAGGTCAAACAGATACCCTCAATGCTAATAATAGTGCCCGATATACTGAACACCCCCGGGTACACGTTTTTATCATTTTGGTCGGAAATTTGGTGCAGTTTTACTTTCTGCTCTGACTCAATCTGGATATACATGTAGGGTGTACATGCAGGTCTAAAAGGGTACTTGAATTACTTTTTTTGTGGCAGAAAGTTTTTAGCATTGCCTCAGCGCTAGCCTCTCCCCCCCCACCCCCAATGCAATAGTCCACATTTGATAGATCAATATTCTAACATGGCTCCAAGGCTTTCAGGACAAACTACTATATTTAGTGGTTCTTTGTACATGTATCTCTTTCTTGTAGCTGCGCTGTTATTTAGGTCACATACACCTGAAGAAGTAAAGGTGTAATTTTTGTAGGCGCTCTTCAGGTTTGTGCAATTCCAGTGTCTGTGTTTTATAAACAGGTTTGGTCTAGAAATGGGTCAGGAGATTTGACATTTTGGTTTAAGATTCAGTGCGGATATTAGAATTTGTTCAGGAGCAATGTTAATGTTTTTTTCTTTCCATCCAACATAGGGCACTATTTTAAGATAATTTTTTTGAGGGGGAGGGGGGTGGGTGGAGGGAAAAGACAGGTTCGACAATTGAATAATAACTCCTTAAGCGGCCTTCACACGGCAAACTAAAGTTGGCAAACTCGTATTGGAAAACTCAAGTTGATGTGGGTGAACGGCACAAAAACAATTGGCAAATATGTTGGCACTGATGTCTGTTTCTTCTCTTCTTTTACTCTGCTTCACTGTTGTACGTGAGTGTCACTGCACTAAAAAAGCGGCCATGTTGCAAATTACCGTGTTTGTTACTTGACGCGAGTTTGACGTGTGAAGGAAAGAATTTGTCAACTTTTTCAAGTTTTATAACACGAGTTTGCCAACTTAAGTTTGCCGTGCGAAGGCCGCTTTAGAGTCCCTGGCTCTTTTCTCGATTGCTGTAACAAGAACTACCCCCAAAACAATATTTAACAATTATTCCATGAGCGCGCGTTGGATATGAGATGATAGATAGCCAACGAGGCGCGTGACGCCGAGTTGGCTATAATCAACTCATATCCAACAAGCGCGAGTGGAATAATTGTTTTATTAAAAACGCCCCAAAAATATAGAAAACTAGACTACAATAAAAGCAAAAAGGCCCAAAAAAATGATGCATACGCTCGCCATTTTTGTAGATCATGGTATAATGGCTCATATACCATGATGGCTAAGCCAATGAAAACTCTCTAATTGCATTATCCAATGATCCAGTTTTTAATAATGACATTTAGTCAATTGTTGGACAAGAGTTCAGCATTTGTTTTCTTGGAGTAGGATGGTTTGAAAATTGAATAATGACGACTTCTCAGTGTTCTGTTGTTTCTTATTCATGCCTGTAACAGTAAGATGAAGTAAGTAATTTTTCAGGAGATTGCTGACCCAATTTGTTAGGGATCCTGTCCCTGTATTGTATCGCCTACAACAGGTTTTCTGATTTTTCAGACGACAATAAAATTAGTGCCTCAGGAAAGAACACAAAGGCTCCATTAGGCGTGGGGGTGTTATATGGGACCTTCCAGAAGTGGGGCTATCAGACCCTCTTTCAAGAAGACCTTTGTTGGTATGACATGTGGGGAAGTGCGCTAACGGACATTGAAAAACGAGATGTACCAAGCGATGATGCAGAATTCAAATCTCGGTGAGTTTAGCAGAAGATTAGTGGCTTTTGGTCGTGATAGTAAAACTGGTAAGTTTCGTGAGGACTTCTGACCTGCATTAAGGTGGCTCAAAACATTTTTCAGCACTCAGATTTTGATGTGTCATTGCAACCACTCTTTATCACTTGATGTTACAATCATAGAAACAAAAAATTGCCCCATTTTCGTGACACAATAGGTTACTATAGCAACAGTCAGTGACCTGTTAAAAGCACCCCTTATTACAGCTTTAGGGGCTTATAATTCGAAAAATTATCAAATTTTAATTAGCGTGATAAGATATACTGAACTTTTGGCAAAGTTTAAAATAATATGTTCCTAGGATTCAAAGCCACCTTAAAGTTTCAAAACTTTAAGCTGGCGCTGAACCCTATGTACAGAATTTTTCAAAACTTTGCCAAAGTATCGTCTTATCATGCCCAATAATTGCGCAGTTTTTTGGTATCGCGATTGCCGCAGCATAAAGAGCGGTTTTAAGAATGACCCATCAAAATCTAATAGGCCATTTTACAGTGGTGTGCTTAGTTACCTGGCCATGAATGTAAGCGAGGCTAGAAGTGACCTTGCTTTGATACAGACCTCTCTGCTTTTTTCATGTAAGCATAAGAACAACTTGATTTGCACAACCAAAACAGTAAGGTCTTTATAATAATAATAATAATGATAATAATAATAACAACAACAACAACAACAACAACAATAATTAAAAATAATAATAACAATTTATTAAAACTTCACAATAATTACTTACAAAATTAAGAAAGCCAAAAAGAAACGTTTGAACGTTTTTTTTATATTATCAAATTTGTCTTGACAACTGAAAACACCGATTCGGACTTGAAAGTGCACGCGCTGCATTATGCAAATGAGCTGCTTGTACACGTCAGACTTTCCTTTCAAAAACGTTTACAAACTCGCATAATATGCAGAGACAGTACGAAAAAAATGTTTGGGAAACGAAAAAATTACACGTACTCGTTGTCGGTAAGAGTACAGACCACGATAAACCACATTTCGATTTGTTTTTTACCACTGTTTATCAACGTCAAAGAAAATGTTTTTCTTCAGAGGGCGAGCTGAAAAATGCACTAGGTGACACATTGACGTGAGCAGCGTGGTATGGACTCTAAAAGACTTCTGTTGTTCCAGTGTCTCAATGTTATGTTATAAAACAAATGGTAAACGCCATAGCGTGTACTATTAAATTATGGATATAATAATAATAATAATGATAATAATAATAATAATAATAATAATAATAATAATAATAATAATAATAATAATAATACTATTAATAATAATAATAATAATAATAATAATAATAATAACTTTATTTAAGTGTCGTATGTATTTAGCACAGCAGTGCTAATTGGGGAAACTGTAAATAACAACTGAATATTTCAAATAGAACATAAACTATTAAGAATCCCAACTGGCGGGAGGCTGACCAGTTGGCTATTTACACAACGCAGTCGAGGAGTTGAACTCGGGCGTACCGAGAACAAATTCATATAGCAGCAGGGTGGAGGATTTGAACCTGGGACCTCCAGATTTCAAATCCAGCGCCCTAAACCACTCGGCCACGCTGCCTCAAAATTGAATGCACTTGGGAGGTTTGCTAAGCACTCAAGAAGCTAGAGTCGCACTCGGCTATCGCCTCGTGCGACTCTTACGCTTTTTTCGTGCTTAGCAACCTCCCGCGTGCATCCATAACTCAATAGTACACGCTATGGCGTTTACCATTTGTTAAATAGAACCATCTGTGAGCAAGTTTCAGTGTTCAGTGTCACATTTTATCGCAGGTGGCAGGAATTACAAGCAAAGTTGGCCAAGGCAAACATCGATCATTATGGCTTAACCCATTTTTCCTGCACGGTGGTGAATGAGTTAGACAGAACAAACCACTATGATTATCCTGATAAGGTCTGTTTCAATGGACAGTTTTTCAGTTGGTATTTCATGGACTACATAAAGAAAGTGTATACCGCTTTAAAAAACGAGAAAAAAGCGAAGCCTTTGTTCTCTTTCATGCATTTCAACACCGGACACGAAAAGACTGGAGTACGGATTGCTAATTTGGACGCAAACTTGGCGAAGCTTTTTGTTGACCTAGCGGGCCTTCGTGACACCCTCACTATGATTTTTGCGGACCATGGCCATACAAGGACGCCATTTGCTGACACAGAAGAAGGTAGAAGAGAGTTATTTGACCCAACTTTCTTCATGATTGTTCCTGATGGCGTCAAAGAGAAACTGGGCCCTCAAAGAATGGCCGCCTTGGAAACAAATCAAAAGCGGCTCTTTATCTTACAAGATGTACACAAAGCACTCATGAGTTTACACGACCCTGAGAAAATGAACTCTCAGAATTTTTTACAAACAGGCATATTCTCAGTCATTCCTGCTAACCGCACATGCGCAGACTTGTTCACACTTCCGCTGACCAGGTGTAAGTGTGAAGGCTTTGATGAAGAAGGACATATCCAGGACAACGCAGAAAATCACAAATGGCTGGCCGAATTTGCACTTGCAACGTTAAACGATGCCATACAAAAACAATATATTGAAGGTAAGGAGTTAATTGAGTTAGATAAGTTATCATTGCAGCAGTTTTTTTCACCTCTATCTTTAAAATAGAAGTTGATATTCTACTCACTTTTGGTTTCACAGAACAAACTTCAGTATTTTGAAAAAGTAAACCTTTGCTTGGTTTAAGTGCCCTTTTTGGATCATGTGTACTTTAGGCATCCACCGTGAAGTGTCGATCGATACCCTCAATCGACACTAGGTTGATGCTCAATCAAAACGCCATTGACACCTCGGTTGACACTTGATCAACACTCCATCGGCATCCCGTCAAAAGCTGACTGATTTTCAATTGATGCATATAAGTCAGTTGAGTATCGACCGGCTATCGACTAAACCTTGATCAAGTGTCGATCGAGTGTCAACTGAGTATTGATCGGGACGGCGATCGAGTACTGATCATGAAATATAGATCGAGGGTATCAAAGGAGAGTGTCGATTGACACTCGACCGTATGTGCATCAAGTACACATAATTCGGCTTGTTTAGACTGAAAGAGAGCATAGATCATTTTGGACAGAGGTTTAGAATTTTTGCCATCTAAAGTGTTGAAGGAATCGGTTGGTCTATCAGTTTAAAGGTCGTGGAGGCGGGTTTGGCCCGGAAAGGTAACGAGTGAGGTGGGGTAATGGAGTGGAAGATGTGTGAAGGAAGGCGAGGGGAGCAAGGAAGGGGAGTGGGTGATCTCTCTGGCTCCTTTATGTTTCGTTCTAACACGAAATTAATGCGTGACTTGTTGATGTGACATAACAATGCCTTACGTAATTAATTGATAAGATCGTTGAAGCTAACACTACTAGTCGCAGATTTGAGAGACACCAATGGGTACGTAAATATCATTCTTTGTTAATGTCTATTAATCCCGGCATTTATTGACTATAATTCTAATCTGTTAATAGATTTCGAATACTTTCCGGTAAAGATGATGATTGAATAAACTGTGAAATATTTGGAACCTTGGCGATTGTTGCGACTAGCAGTACATTCGAAATCCAAGTATAATGGCAGAAGACGCCCTGAAGATACGTAGAAGCGCGAAGACAAGATTCACGAGAAAAAAGAACGAATTCTTCACGGCGATAGCTGAAGATAAAGGTACTGAGATTCTGAGAACAAAGTTTAAAGAACTTACCGAGGCCTGGTCTACAGTGGAAGGTAAGCATGACATTTATTTAATGTACCTCTCTGAGGAAGAGATTGCGACAAGTGAAAAATGGATCGATGAGCTACAAGAAGAATATAATGGAGCATCGGCGGTATACACGAAGTATGAAAACGAAAAACAATTGATTGAACAGAAGGAAAAAGAAGAATTGAACCGCCAGCATATGATGAAACTTCGAGAAGAAGAGTTTCAAAGGATAGTTCAACAGACTGCTATAAAGAAGAAATCCGCAGAAGCAATCTTTGAGGCACTTGTCGAACATGTTAAAAATGTGATTGAAACAAGAGCGAATGACGAAAACACAGGGATGGCTTTACGCAAAATTGAAAGGGATATCGAGCTCGCGCTAGCTGACTGTAAGAGCACGCACACCAAATTACTTGAGATATCAAATGAGGCCGCCGCTGAAAATGAAATCGAATGGATTTCAAATGTACTGCTAGTCGCAACAACCGCCAAGGTTCCAAATATTTCACAGTTTATTCAATCATCATCTTTACCGGAAAGTATTCGAAATCTATTAACAGATTAGAATTATAGTCAATAAATGCCGGGATTAATAGACATTAACAAAGAATGATATTTACGTACCCATTGGTGTCTCTCAAATCTGCGACTAGTAGTGTTAGCTTCAACGATCTTATCAATTAATTACGTAAGGCATTGTTATGTCATATCACATTAACACGTCATGCATTAATTTCGTGTTAGAACGAAACACTTTACAATCTTGGTAACTGTTCTTTAGGGCTGTTGCCCAAGGAATGTTTAGGAGCCATGAAGCCATGTTTTTAGAAGCCAAGGATTCAAGTTACTGTGGTATTTCATGGACTACATAACGAAAGTGTATACCGCTTTAAAAAACGAGAAAAAAGCGAAGCCTTTGTTCTCTTTCATGCATTTCAACACCGGACATGAAACGACTGGAGTACGGATTGCTAATTTGGACGCAAACTTGGCGAAGCACTTTGTTGACCTGGCGGGCCTTCGTGAGTGACACCCTCACTATGATTTTTGCGGACCATGGCCATACAAGGACGCCATTTGGTTACACAGAAAAAGGTAGAGGAGAGTTCTTTGACCCAGCTTTCTTCATGATTGTTCCTAATGGCGTCAAAGAAAAACTGGGCCCTCAGAGAATGGCCACCCTGGAAACAAATCAAAAGCGGCTCTTTATCTTACTAGATGTAAACAAAGCACTCATGAGTTTGAACGACCTTGAGAAAATGAACTCTAAGGATTTTTCACAAACAGGCATTTTCTCAGTCATTCCTGATAACCGCACATGCGCAGACTTGTACATGCTTCGGCTGACCAAGTGTAAGTGTGAAGACTTTGATGAAAAAGGTCATATCAAAGGGTGGGGTAGGTGAAAGAATGAAGGTGATGAGAAGTGGAAGAGGAGAGGGGAGTGCAGGGGAAGTGTAAGTGTGAGAAGGAAGGCGGAGGGGGTGAGTTGAAGGAGTGGGGAGAGAGGAGTGAGGTGGAAGTGTGCGCGAAAAGATGAAGAAAGAGGAAGGAAGCGAAGTGGGTGTTAAAAAAATAAAAACTATACAGCATCTTTGACTCTTACTGGACCCTTAACAAGCTTGGTTGGTGATCGGCTCAATTCTGCAGAAAATGACTTTAATCATGTTAATTTTTCTTTATAATTATCTCTCCTTTTCTAGGTAATGCAACTCAGGTAACAAAATCTGGGTTTGGAAACTGTGAACGCCTTGTTGGGAAAACGTTTACAAATATTGTCAAAAGTTTCCAAGGAGAGTACATCATCACCTCTATGGACATACATGTAGCCCCCCCATATGGATATGAAGAAGACGAAATTTATAAAGTCTCCATAAAACAGTATGCTAAACCAGAACAAGGAGTATTTTTTCTCAGCTTCATTCGACAGACGACTTATAACAAGTTTGTGGCCTGCGTTGATAAATCAGTGGATATCAAGCTCTGTGCATGCGCCAAGGAGAGAACCGCTAACATTACCAAAAATGGAGTGCTGTTTGAGAATGGTGTTCCACGTAAAATGTTTGGTTCAAAAACTATTGTAAAGGACCTGGATTCGAATTGTCTCTTATATTTGAGAAGGAATTATGGTTCTTTTTCATTTGCGCTGGAAGTAGCCAATGTCTGTACTGATCGCACTTATAAATTTGAACTAACCGGCTCAATGGATGATAGAATTTTTGCTAACACTGTGCCTTTGAGTCGAGAGCTACCTCCAAAGACGTTTTACTTTTTAACATCTGCTTACAAATACATTTCTAAAGTCCACACTTCTTTGGATTTGAAAGCAAATATACAAGTTATGAAAGAGGATTCACAGGAGTTCAAAGATCTGGAGACAGTCGAGTTATCATGACAATAATAAAGTACAGCAATAGAAGTGTTTTTGACAAATTTAGTTCGCTGTTGAAATATGTTCTTCATGTCAACTCTAAAAGTACTGATCTACACAATTCACCCTTTTTATGTTCATTTAGTAGATTTCCAGTAGTGTACTTATACAAACGCTACAACCTGGTTGGCTGAGCCATCGCACAGGTACACTATCAGGCATTATAGTTCACCACTAAATTTTCTTATTGGTTTAAATTGATCACATCACGCGTTCGTATTCATCCGCGAAGAGACACTATCAGCCCGTAGTGCTCCGGCGTCCGAGGAAAATACCCGGATGGATAGTGGTCGTCCGCGAAAATTTTCCTGTAAACAAGCGGGCTTATAGAAAATAACCAATTTAAATTGTATTAAAGGGACGCATGTGCGCCAGCTTACTTTGCCCCTTTAAGTGGGTTTTTTTGTCTGATTTCTTTTTCTTTTTCGCTTCTCGGACAAATATTTGTTTTAATGACTCAGTTGTGTATAACAATTATTTAATAAATAATTAGTTAGTTTTAATCTTATACTATATTTTTATTAACTTATTGTTATTTAGTAGTCTTATTATTTTTTGTGTATTTATTTATTTATTGTGTAGATTTATTTAATTTGTACATTAGTTTAATAAGGGCTCCTATTGATAACACATATACTTTTAAGTAGTATTCTGAAAGGATTATCCTGGTTAAATAAACGTTCGCTACTGAGAACATCCAAATTTCGCGGGGCAACTATCAGCCGATAGGCCCTCGACAGAAACACCCTATTGTTTAATTAGTCTACTGTGACTTGATGTGGTCGACGAAATAGCAATGTTTTCACGTTTTCCCTGGTTTTGAAAGAACATTTAGGAACAACTGGATAGTCAAATTCTTCAGAGGACTAAAAGATGGACATTTACGGTTTCTTGCCTAATTAAAGTTACTCGAAATTGCTGAAAAACTTATATGCACGCGAACGAAACTGTAAATTTTAAAATGAGAATCCAGTCCACGCAAATTTTCTAGAGTGTAAGGTTAAACACTAAGATGAGAAAAATGCGAAACAAGTTGATTTCAGATAGGATTATAAGAATGTTAATTTGAGATAGAATTATAAGAAAGCAATTGAACTATTCGCTCCCAATTTCGTTTGAGTGATAGTTGGTTCGTCCTTCGGCCCAATCAAATATCACGCGATAGAGATCGCAAGCTTGTAATCTAATCATTAAAAAGACGTAGCTTTTATGCCTTTTTATAGCTTATAGCTTTCATCACCACCTTATCAATGTCTTCTAGAACGTTTACGCCACTCAGCCAGTAGTGTGAAAGATTTCCATTCTCCAGGGCCTTCTGCATCTCCCCAAGAAAGCCAACAAAGTGTTCCCCTAGAGAGTTTTGGCTGGTCCAGGGGCCCGTTTCTCGAAAGACCCGGTAACTTAAAGGGCCCGAAATCATATTTCGAAATCATAGTCTCGAGAAAAGTAGGGTGTGTTCTGACTTCTAATAAAGTTCATTTTGTTTATTTTAGCTGATAACTTTCCTGTACAATTGTCAAAACTTTTGAAACTCCCATCTGAGATGGAAAACAAAACAACTTAACGGGCCCGGTAATTACCGGGGGCCTCGAGAAACGGGCCCCAGTTTCGACCATGCTTCTCTTTTATATAATGCATGTAGGCTGTCTTCAAGTGATACGACTCCAGTCTACCGAGCGAGGTTGGCTCCCTGTTCATAATGGCAATAGTAGTAGTAGTAGTAGTAGTAGTAGTAGTAGTAGTAGTAGTAGTAGTAGTAGTAGTAGTAGTAGTAGTAGTAGTAGTAGTAGTAGTAGTAGTAGTAGTAGTAGTAGTAGTAGTAGTAATCGAAATGAGGTTGGATTAAAGCGTTATATATTTGTACCGCAGTGGACTAAGAAATGAGGGAACGGAAGCGCCTCAGAGCACCTATTGCCGCGGATATCTTTCTGCATAGTTCTTTGATGTGATAAGACCATGAACGTCGGTCATCAATAATTAAACCTAATGATTGGGCACGCTCAACCCTGCAAATTGGTTGGCCATCTAATCGGATATTAATATTACTGCAATTTTCTGCAAGAAACTTTTGACGAGTGCTAATCACCAAACACTCAGTTTTTGCGATCTTTAGACATGGTCTTGACGATTCTGAGGAGCTCGTGCCTACAGCCATGATCTCTATCCATGTATTCTAAGATACTTTTATCCTTTAATGAAAATGACTTCCCCCATAGAAGACCAGGACTAGAAACGTATCTTCGTCCTCTATAGGGCTTTGCTACATAGAAGCTGCCTGCTCCGATTGAAAATATCCAGCTGAACAACTGGCCCGTGGGCTCGCACAACCGTATCAACATCAGACCGTGGTGATCTAGATCTGAAATCATTTATTGCTTGTTGAACGAGACCGTAGAACCAGCCATTTCGAAGACGTTCAGGATGCACGTAACTTTCGGGACCTGCGTACTTGCATAATTTAGTGTCCATTCTTGCCTTAAGCCGTACGTACCCAAACACATCCGTGTCCTCCACCATGACTTCCGGATCACCCCTTGACCACGGCGAGGTAGTTTTCAGTAGGACCATGACATCCACTTCATCATCAGCAGCTTCCGGTGTACTCCAGCCTCCGAAAGGGAAGCGAGGATTTCTTTCGACAGTACCACATGACCTGGTTTTCAACGTAGTCTGTCACCAGCTTTTTCTGTACGAGTCATGTCAGCTTCGGAAATCTTCACGTGCTTGGCAGAATAATTAGGAAGTTTCCTTGTTAATGTGTCGTCTCCTACCGGCCTGTTCCAAAGCCACATTATCTGAGGCAAAATAAGATAAAACGTACAAAATTAGATAAAAACCCGCAAGCTTGCGGCGCGCCGCGCTAGGTTGAGTGCAAATTAAATTAAAGACTTTTGTTTACCCGGGATAGAAAAGCAGCTCGTCTTGTTCTCCGATAGAAATTGCGCAACTGAGCACCATTCTCGCACCCCCGGAATAAATTTCCAGTTGAAGTGGGTCTTTTTCTCGGAGGCTTGTTCGGTGTATTTCCCGTTTCCACTTATAACTTCTTCTGACCATCATCTCCGACTCTAGTTCTCTTGACAAAACATCCGAAAAGAAAGATTTCCTTTCGTATGAAACCTCCCAGGCAAGCCAGTCATTTTGAAATAAGAAAGCAAAACTTATTTCTAATCGAGAAAAGTAATAAAATGGTCGAAATGGCCCAAAAATCGCGCCCTTCGAAGATTTATCATAATTATTTCCTCGAAAACCGGAACAAGAGAAGACAGCGCAATGACCGCTTGGCGCCATTTTTATGTAAATTTGGATCGTTTATTACTCTCGTTAAACCTGAGTACATTAGAATGCATTGCCCCTCAAATGCAGTAGTAAAGCCTCTAACAACTTACTTGATTTTTGAAAGGCGTGAAATCCCGAAATTGGGAGAATTAGATATTTACTTTTCTTGGTTAATTTTCAGACCAAATAGTGCTACATAGATTCCTCGAAGGATGACATCATGATATGGATAATTCAAATGGGAATGTTGCTCTTGCAGTTCAATACATAATACTGAAAAAAAGGACAGGAGATGGAGATAGAACCATTGTTAATAGCAAAGGTATATGGTTGATGTTCTGATCAACCACACGAAGTATCTTGAAAATATACATTTAAGATGTGTTGCTGTACATGGTTGTTTGACCGGCTGCTGATAAGCCTTTTACCCGGATATAACACGAATTGTCAAAGAGCAACCTTGCATACGGCAGCTGCGCCCGCAGTACGAGCGGCAGTCAAAAGTTAGCTGTCCTACCGAAACGACACGATAATAGCCTTTCTCTTCCCAATTAACAAAACTAAAGACAGTGAGTAACTTGCTGTGGCCTCTACTAGTAGTTTACTTGAGAATTCCGGGTTTAATTTGACGAGGAAAAGCATATTTTGTTCAAAATAACACAACTATTGGCGTACCTGACGACACTCGACGAACTACGAGCGAGGTGCCATGCCGAACGCCGGCGCTCCATTTTTGGCGCCAAGTTAACAGTTTGGAGGCACAAAAGTTTTCATATTTTTCACTTTTTACAATCGGATATGGTTTCTGAAATTGCAAGTCGCTTTTTGTGCATATTTAATGCCATTTCCAGTGAGAAAAGAGGCTTGATTTCAGTGCCTTTCCTGACTTGTTAACTTGACGTCAGGACACTAAAATTTTTCCCAGCCCGCTGAATGCTGATTGGTCAATTCAAATTTCCCGCGCGCCAGCCGTATGCAAGGAATGACATGGTATTACTTCCTGTTCATCTTCTCCATCCAAAGTGTATGGCACACTAATCACTCTCTTTACATCAGGCATGTCTACACTGATGTATACCAATGCCAACTGCAAACTATAACACTCACGAGGAAAAATTACCATACCCGAGATTACTCTTTTTAATGTTCTTGCTCGGAGTAACAGATAAAAGTGACCACAAGGTTTCCAAGTTGCTTTTGAAAATTGTCAAAAAAGTTACTTTTCTTTGAGGTGTATTGCAAATTAAGACAGTAGTTGTATGGGCCCCTTCTTCACCTAACTCGCGCTCTGATTGGCTGTTGGGATTTAATGAATTCAAGATGGCGGCCGGTGTAGTCATCCGTATCCAAGATGGCGGCCCCTATCCCTAATGACGTCATCCTGGACCCAGTCCCCTAGGGTCCATACGTGATATAAGGGTCATGAAATGTCCTTAGAACCATGTGAGAGGTATTACTCTGTCCTCTATAACCGAAATAGTACAGCACGCATGCGCAGTAACACAAACATTAGAAATTTAGGGTGAAACAACATTTTAATTGAGAAAAAATGAAAGATTACAAAGTTGCATGGTTATGTAATTGAAAATCCAAGATATACGGAGGTTATTTTCAACCAATCAGGAGCGGAATTAAGAGTTCATAATGGCGGCACCCATGAAAGTGCGACCATGTTGGAAAACAGCATTGAGGAGGACCTATGATCGATTTCCATGGCGCCAAAAATGTCACGCAACTTCAAAATCAATACATTGTCTTGTAGTCCTAAACGGTCATGGTGAGGTTGGCTGTCCCAAAGCATCATAGGACAATGACCTCATTGGGAACTACTAATGAATTAGCTAGGCTCCCAAGTCCCTTTCTCTTAAGGAGGGCATTAAACCAAACATTCATATCAAAACGTTTGTGCTAACAAGATATGACGAGTGAAAATAAGCGGTTTCACACAATTTTAGAATTCAACTCCCGCTAAAATCATGTTACTCTCAATCAAAGAAACTTCCAAATAAAAAAACTGTCAAGTTCTATCATCATATTTTCAGTGTATTCAATAGTACGTTGATAGTCTCCCTTCAATTCCTCCACCGTGTCTTCTCGTTTGTATTGTTCGTTCGTACGAGCTAATTCGAGCCTTGTCTCTTCCATGCAATCAATTCCCTGCTAACTTCAGTGGTTATTTTTCGCATTCTCTCTTCTTGCAACATTCTATCTATTCTCCTATTGATTCCATTCTCATTATTTCTTCTTCTTCTCTCCACAAGAAAAAGAAAATGCGAAGGAGCATCATAAAAGAACCAGAAACTTGCTTTTCTATTTTTAACTTGGAATTAAATTTTGATGTAAACTCAACCCAATCAAGATTCCTTTCATTTACCTTGTGATAATGTAGATAATAGTTAGCAAATAATAAACAGAAATTCAATTTCCTAACATTATAATTATCCTTCCGACAGGTCATACCAAATAATAATTCGTAGTTTGCCGGGGATATTGAGGTGTTATGCATCTCCGTCATTGAACCAGTTCAACAGCTGATTGTGAAATGAAATTGTTGTACTACAGTTTTGAAATGTGTGAAGAACTGAGTCAGGCTCAGCACAGTAGAAACATATATCATGGATGCGATGGATTAACTTAAAGTAAAATTCTCTCAGTTGATTCTCCTTGCAAATAACCTTCACTCTATCAAAGATCTGGTTCCATGGCAGAGCCGTCGGAGCAAATTCGCAGTGGCCAGTGGCCAGCTGGGACTTCCGTTTATTGAGAAAAAGCCAATAATAGTCTTTAGATCTAAGTTTCAAGAGGTTGATGGTTAAGACCGAGGATAATTGAAATAAGGTGCCGCCGGATAGAAAGTTGACATTAGGCTTAACACGCTCCTTGGCTTTTTTCCGTAGGGCGCTCGGAATTGCAGAGATTACTTGGAAATAATTGAGAAAGCTACAATTGATTCCATAACGCTGTTGGAACTGTTCAAATGATAAAAAATTACCACAAGCGTCGATTACATCATGCAGCGTGAAGACACCCTTTTCGACCCAGTCATGGTAAAAAACAGTCCTCCCGTCAATGAGGATTTCTTTATTATTATTAAAAGAGAATCATCTCTTGTTCGTCCTTAGAGTTTTAAAGACTTTTTAAGTCCAGGAAAGAGGATAAGATATCCTTATAGAAGGATGGTATGTCCGAGTCCTTTAAAAATTTCCTATCATAGTCAGAGCGTAAGAGAAGGTTAAGACCCCAATACTTGTTAAAATAAAATTTTGGAACTACTGACCAGGTATCATCTGCCTTGTCATCACTTTTGAGGAGACGCTGGATCCACGCTAAGCGCAAGGACTTACACATAATTTCAACATAAGTGACCCGCAAACCACCATCGCCATAGTCCTGATATAAGACTTGTCTCTTAATTTTATCTGGTTTGTTTTTCCATAAGAACTGGAAAAGTAGCGATTGGATTGTAGATGCGTAATTATTTGGAATGTCAAGCATGGAGGTCGAATAAACAATTTGAGATAATCCTAGGGTTTCCGAAATCAAGCACCGCCCAAACAGAGAAAGTTTACGCGAACGCCAAGCTGAAAGTTTTGTCTTGAGATTATCCACCTTTTGAGCAAAGTTCTTCCGTTCATTGCCAACATTATCATATGAAATAAAGGTTCCCGACACTTTCACCGGTTCACTAGTCCAGTCTAGACCAAGAGGTCTGTCGAGGTTAGATCTCCGAGGACCTAACCACAAGGCTTTGTTTTAGACTTATTCAAATGAAGACCCGAAATTGCACCAAAATCAGCTAAAATATTAAGCGCATTTCCAACACTTGTTAGATTTTTACATATAAGAGACGTGTCATCAGCAAACTGACTCAGTTTAATTTCCTTCTTAAAAAGCTTGATACCTTGAACGGTTTTATCTTGTCTTATTTTAGAGGCTAGTATCTCGGCCACCAGAATAAAGAGGTATGGCGACAAAGGGCAGCCTTGTCTAACCCCTCTTGACAAGGGTATTTGTTTCGTGCAAAGGCCATTGTTAAGAATAGAGCTCTCTGCATTACAATAGTAGGTTTAAACCCAGCGCTTTATGCTATCACCAAAGTTAAACTTCGACAAAGTTTGTTGAATAAACGGCCACTTAACTGTGTCAAAGGCTTTCCTAAAGTCTAACTGAAGGAAAAAGCCAGAGACATTTTGTAATTTGGTTTGATCAAGAATGTCATTGATCAATCTAATCAGTTTTGGCCAATAAATCTCTCTTTCATGAAGCCGGATTGGTCAGAATGTATTAAAGCGGGAAGGACATTTTTAATTCTCGATTTTATAGCTTTTGAAGCAATTTTATAGTCAACATTTAATAATGTAATTGGGCGCCAGTTTGATAGCTCAACCAGGTTGGAGTCTTCTTTCGGAATCAGTGTAATAACTCCTCTCCTCTGAGAAACGGACATCTCCCCATGGAAATAAGCTGCATTGAGACTTTTAAGCAAATCAGGCGCAAGGAGCTCAAAGAACTGAACATAAAACTCAACTGTGAACCCGTCTTCCCCAGGGGACTTCCCATTGCTGAACGTTTTAAGAATCTGACGACATTCGTCGACTTATTCGTCGACAGATAATTCACCTTCCAGCTTATTCTTATCAACTTCAGACAGTTGCGGCAAAACAACATTTTCAACAAAGTTGTCGAACAGTTCTTCGGAACCGGAAAATTGAGAAGTGAACAGATCTCGGTAAAAGTTCTCAATTTGTTTTAATATTTCGGCATCCTTGACGTCATTTTCGTTTTCAGCGATCTTCAGTTCAACTATAGTTTTTTTGTACGAAATTTTTGGCCTCTAGGTTAAAAAAAATACTTTGTCGGCTTCTCGCCTTGTTCCGCCCCACCTCACCTTTTTTATCATACCAGTGTTGAAACTCTTTCTTCAATTTTTCAAGCTCCGACAGCTCAGCCAACAAATCCATCTGGGAGCCGGTATGATTTAAAATTGTGGCGTTTAGCTCCGCCAACCGTTTTTCTAAATTCTCAATATATAATCTTGTGGCCCTAGCTTTATTTTTTGCGTATGGAATACTAATACCTCTCAATTCCATCTTGATTAATTCCCATCTTAAGCGCGCATCCTCAACCTCCCTATATTTTACTTTAATCATCGGATAACTAGGTGGATATTTACCTCCATTGAATATGGAGGTAAATATCCACCCAGCGGTGGATATTTACCTCCATATTCAATGAGCCACCTGTTATGACGTCAGAAACTGAAGGTGAGTAGTCAGCAGCTAAAACGCGGAACTTTTCGTGGCTCTTCACCTGCCTCTCCCGTTACGCTCAACTCGAGGTAAACGATACAAGCAAATTAATTCACTACTTTTGGACGGAATCGTAATTGAACTGGTTGCAACAACACAGTTTGGGCACAGGGAGCACACAATCTTGCTGAGTAGGGAGAGAGCAAATAAATGAACGAAAAGAATAAACAGTTTACCTTTGTCTCCTCTTGTCATCTCTTAGCTTACGCGATTTTACCGGGAAAACTGCTGCTTACAAATTCTGCGTAACACTGTAGCGCTAAAATCGTACTTAGCCCTTTACGTGCTCGGCAAAATTTTTCTTTTTTGCTTCGGTATATAAACTTGACGAGGGAGGCAACTCTTTGCCTAAACATTTTGAACGCACTGCGAATATTCGCTCGAATCTCTAAATTGCGTTGCTTTCAAGACACGTTAGTTTGTTCTTTGTTAGAGTATAGTAAAAGAGAAGAAGTCATACAAAGGCCATAAAAGGACGTCAATTAAGCTTGCGGTATTTTGACGAAGAAAAGGACTTCATTGTCCTGTTTATCGTTTTGTTCTCCACACACTTTACATTGATCGTTTGGTAAGGGGGCGTCCTCTCATTGCAGAGGGTCACTTCAGAATGCTTACTTTTTTGCCTCCGCCTATAACAAGTAAACATTCAGCTTTTTCTACTCACCGAAGTTTCAGCCTTTGAAGTGCCCACTATCCTGAAGAAATTCATCTCGAAAGAAGCGATTTCGGAGGTGGGTGGGTCATTATGACCACTCTATACTGGTTGACGCCAAAATCATGGTATCAACAAACTGCCCAATCATCGGGGAACAAGCTGATGTTAATTTTGGCACAATAGGTTACCATAGCAACAATATTACCTGCTAAAAACACCCTTAATTTTAGCTTTAAGCGCTTATAACTCAAAAACGAGCTCGGAGACCCCATTTTTTTTATTATCGAATTGTAATGACCATGATAAGACGCAACTTTTTGCAAAGTTTAAAAAAATTCCTTGAAGGAGATTCAGAGCCACCTTAAATTTTCGAAAATTTAAGGTGGCTCTGAGTAAACAATGTCTCCTTAACCTTACAGTGGCATAGTCAGTCTTGCCGGACGCCAAAATGTCAAAATGGTCCCATTTGATGTTCTGACCATGCAGTTGTTTTAACGTGCCGGATCAGCAATTGCAGAAGAGTGATCATGTTTCGAAAGGGCCTTGAAATGTTTCTTTTTCCGGTGGTGAAGTCTTCGCTTTATTGTCTCAATGTAAAAAGCTGGAAGCTATTTAAGAAAGCACAACTTTTAGTTTCTATGGATATATATTTTTCAAATAAAGCGATCTTTAAATTTTCACCCTTGGAGAAACGTATTAACTCTAGAACTACTGAAAAATGTGCCTCGTATTTGCAACTCGTGTAACAAAGCTAAACCAAATATCAAAACTATTTAGATATAACACAATTCAATGACCCTTTCTTTACAAAGTGTCGTTTTTAGAACTGGAAAAGATTCAAACCTGAAATTTTTTAAAAAATTCAAATTTACCCTCCTAAACAGCATTATCTGAAAGCTCGATTTTGGCAAATTTCAAAGGCAAAACTCCCCACCTGGTACATAGATTCCGCTGTAAAGATGGTATTCTATAGAAAGAGTAAGGCTTCCTATATCGCTCGGTGAAATAAAATCAGTTCAACAACGAATTTAGACGACCGAAAATATTTAAGGTACTCGCTTGAAGTTTATGACATTTGAACTTACAGTTGTCTTCATGAATACAAGAGATAACCTAAACAACAGTTGAAATTTTAGACTATATGCAACCCTTTCCCCCTATTAAATGATATCTACCGT
This sequence comes from Platygyra sinensis, assembly GCA_019787425.1. NCBI lineage: Eukaryota > Metazoa > Cnidaria > Anthozoa > Scleractinia > Merulinidae > Platygyra > Platygyra sinensis. The sequence continues at coordinate 6,285 of JAHPZR010000420.1, read as the reverse complement.
ATTTCCTCGAATAATAGCCGTCCCTCGATTAATCGCCTCCCTCGAATAATCGCACCCCTTTGACCGAAATATTTAAAATAACCGCCTCCCTCGAATAATCGCCTTGCCATTTTCTCTTTCTTTTATGATTTTATCTCCACCCTCTCAAGTTAAAAATTGATATCTTGTGTGAAATAGAAGTAAAGTCTGCATTCGAGCCAATTGTGGCCCACAAGGCCGGAGCTCATCCCGGTTTCTGTAGCATGAAGTGACTGGGGGTGTTTCTCCTCCTAGCCGTATGTCTTTGAATAATAGAGCCTCCGGCTATTATTCGAAGACATACGGTAGTTACTCACGCTTTATCTTCTACGGGCAATTTTATCGAAAGTAATATATTTTTTAAATGAAACAAGAAATTAGAACATCGTGATTAGAGGACATTTTTCTTTAAAATTGTACCACTGTTAGGGCCTGTTCACATGGAGGTGGGGGACCCCAGGTAGGTGAGGTCCCCCGCCTTGGTGGGGTTACCAATCTCTCCATACAATCTCTGTTTTTTTTCTGGACTGCTTTCACATGAGAGGTGGGGTACCTCTACTGCCTCTACTACCTCACCTACCTGGGGTTCCCCCACCTCCATGTGAACAGGCCCTAAAGGTATTTTTGACTTTTCTTGAAAGTATGATGACGTAATGACTTCTATTTTTAGTAACGACACGAAAAATTAGAAAAGCGGAGTTCAAAACGGTACAGGCGTTTTTGTCATAGAAAAACAATATTTACAGTGAAAACCCCATCTCAATCGGATCCTGAAAATGGTGTAAAGTTAGGAGCAAAGCCAAAGACAAAGCTGCATAAAATTAAATGAAGTTTTTTGTTTTAGCATATGTCGTGCTATGACGCGTATTTCGTCACAAATTACGTCATTATGACATCACAGTAACGTAATTCGTGACGAAATACACGTAACAGCATCACATATGTAAAACAAAAAAACTACAATTTTGATCCTATGAAGCTTTATCTTTTCTCTGTTGCGAATACATTCAATGTTTTTGCGTTTAAATACCCCTAAAGTTTAACCATATATGGTCATTTGGCGGGAAAATTTGAATTTCTTTAATTGCCTGCAACTTTGCGCCATTTTATCAGATTGAGGCGGGGGTTTCACCAGAAATCGTAGAATTCTATGCAGAAAACTATTATCTAACTTTTACTACTTTTTCCTGAATTTTTTTCGGATGCCAAATTTGGACATCATATATAACCAAGAGACTATGATATTACGTCAGAATAGCAGTCACATGGAACAAAATAGACACCAATAAATAGGTAATTTATCGACCCACTTGCCTGCCAAGCTGTTTCGTTACATTCAGTGCATTCTACTTCTGTCTCCGGACTGTCCGCACAGTGAGCCTTGTGACTTCAGTCATGTTTTTCTTAGTTCATCGAAAATTCGTAAGCTTCGAATAAAATCTCATCGAAGGTCATGTTTGGGTTTGTCTAATGGCCTCTGATGTGAATCTCCTATGAAACATCCTGTGGTTGAGCTGGAGGTGCGAGCAATGAGGAAAGAGTTGTGGAAGTGTATAAGGAAAGGTAAGGGCAGCGGAATGCATACATACAATCTTTATTTCATAAATGCAAGTCAGTCGTGGCAACTTCTACAGCGGATGTGGACCTAGCCAAAAGTTCTAAAATCTACGATTAATTGTAACAGAGCATTGACAATGCTATTTACAATACAATGAAATGATTATTTGCAATAAAAGGACGTGATCTACCAGTTTTAGATAGGATTCGCACATTTTGCAAACCGGCTAAATTTGCAAACCCAGGAGGGGAGAAGACGATAATCCCTGTTCATATGTTTGATGAAAGACCTAAAATAGGCCCGGGGGGGGGGGTACTCCCTATAATGGCCTATACGGGGAGGCTCCGCCCGAAAGGGGTACCTTTTTCAGGCTTCAGGTATATGAAAGGGTAGGGATTTCACAAGTTGAGGTATATAAAAGGGTAGGGAAATCGGTAATTTAGGCATTTAAAAGGGCCTTTAATTATAATATTTCGAATAGACGCCCGGCTGTATCAGTTAATTTATTAAGCACTACATGAAATTGAGAACAAGACTTCCTAAAGAACGGATATGTGAAAGGGGTACCTTTTTTCAGTAAAAGGTATACAAAAGGAGTACCTTTTCTGCCAAATTGGTATATAAAAAGGTAAGGGGTTGGACCTCGGGGCGGAGCCTCCCCGTATTAAACTTTGTTAAGTAGCCCCCCTCCCCCCGGGAAAATAGGCCATTTCCGAGTTCCCTTGTGCCTCAAAACGAGTCTAAGTGCGAAACCATTCATATAAAAATTAGCTCTACCTGCAGTTTTATTGTCATGCAAATCAAAGTCATTTTCCTAAGAAAAGTTTCGCACTTGGACTCGCTTTGAAACAAAGACACAAGGGAACTCGGAAATGGCTTATTAGAATCCGTCAACCATTCTGCAACGAAAATAAAGTCCGAAGATTAAAAGATTCATAAAGAAACTAAACACATACACCAAATGAAATTCAACTTCCGTTTATCATTTGGCAAACGCGAAAGATCGAATCAATATTTAAACTAAAAGACAAAATCATACATCCGTCACACGTAATTTACAAAGGCACATGTCGACTTTGTGGACAAACATATATTGGCGAAATAGCACGCAACCTGGAAGTTCGTGTCAAAGAGCATTCAGATGTCGGAACCAGCCAAGCACACTGAATGAAACACCCAAATCACAATTTCTCGTGGCGCGTTCTCACCACCGCGCATTTATGGATGAATAAGCCCTTTGCACGAACCGGTCACATGGTACGGTATAAATTATGCTGAACGTAAATAACGCTGTGGAACTTTCAAAACAAAGGAACTCTTACCAGTCCAGCCCAACTTTTCTTTGTTTCAAAAGTCCCACTGCGTTATTTGCGTCCCAGCATATTTTCATTCCGTATCATGTGACCAGATCGTGCAAAGGGCCTATGGGAGATTTAAAAAGCGTTTTATATCGCACGTTTCCATCCAGAACTTAACAAACAACTCCAATCATTTGAATTAACTTTGTTCCACATGTTTCCCATTGAAACTAGTACTTCGTAACAGACAAAAGCCTAAACTGTAAAACGACCCGAGGTCATGCAGATTTTACTCTGGTGTTGATCCCGGGGGGGGTACTCCCAGAAAAATTGGGTGGGGGTGTGCGGCCCGCTTCCCAAAACCCTTACCCAATTTATGACCAAAATCTGCGATATTTCCTACCCTTTTTATGACCTGACCAAAAATTCGAAAGCCTATTTATGACCTGAACCTTACATCAAAATCCTGTTTCAGACGTGCGTTATAATTGGATCCCTAGCTCAGACCAAAGTTAAATTACTGTAAACATAATTTGTGAAGAGCTTTTGTTAATTTTCTTTTGGTTTCTTAAAATCATACTCATATTGAGGCTAGAGTACAAAAACCACTCCCTATTTATGACCAAAATGGCCAAAATCAGCTAAAATTGATACCATATTTATGACTAAAACGGCTGAAAAACCATACCCTTTGGGGCCGCACATACCTATATTGCCCATATAAGGGAGTATCCCCCCGGGGTGTTGATCAACTAGCCCGCACTACGAGATTCATAGGGATCTGAAATCGTGGACCCCTGCCAATGTTCTACTGTTGAATTGTAGAACATTGCGTGACAGGGGTCTTAGTTTATTCGACACGTAGCTTAAATGAGTGAGCCGGAAACTCCTTGACGCTTCTTCCCAAGAAATATGTTAAGAGATCAATTTTTAATCAGACCACGATCTGTCATAAAAAAATGCAAGCCTGTCAAGTTGATCAAAATAATACAGGCTCAGAACCAGCAAGGGTACAAACAGACATTTATGAAGTGACCGGCGTCAATACAATAAGGTTTAGTAGTATTTTAACAGCTTTTAACCTCAATTTTTAAAATATTTTATTGGCGAAATATATATGCACAAATTTACTTTTCTTTGAGGTGTATTTCAAATAAAGACCTTCATAACATTAATAATAATAAATTTTATTAACTTCTCACCCCCTGTTGCCCCCTTGGAAAACTATAAAGAAGGTGTTTTCACTTGTTAGCCGGATTGGCCTTCATAGTAGTAACATGCTGCACACACAAGCTACCAAGCCCAAAATTGAAGTAATTTGTTAGAAAGTACCCAAAAGATTAAGCTCTGTGTAAGCTGGTCGAAAGGTATAAAATGAAAAAAATTAATATGTCAACAAAAGCAGAAAGAGAATCTTGAGCATGTGGTGCCGGACAAGATTGTAAGAACAGCCGTTCATCTAGTTTTGTAATGTTTCCAATCACAGAAACTCAAGTGAGCAGGCTCTTCTCAATCCTAAATGTACAAAAATCATCACTAGATTTTCCAAATAAGCTAGATTTAAATTGCTGCTAAGCCATTACCAAAGCCCCCAGCACACATAAAATGATACTCGATAACAAGAGACTATCAGGTGAGAGAACACATCCCAGTGCCCATGATAATCTTTTTCAATCTATTTTAAGCTTCGCGTCTAGGCTTTGGTAGATTGTGCTAGCATAATTTTAAGCATAATTAAGCAAAACGAGCATTATTTTGAGCTTTTATTTCAGTTTAGCACTGCTAGCATAATCCGAGCTTTTATGTGCTGAAAACCATAAAAAAAACATCATATTTCTAGAATAATTCTTTTTGTATCTTATTTCTGTATTGTGTTTGGATAATATCGAGGTCTGTGCTAGGGCCCATGGCCAAATATGGTGTGGTAGACTCCATGTCACCCTGTGGTCAGCATATTTGAAAGACTGAGACTCTCGTCAGGCCACTACGCTTATCGCTCGGAGGCTCGGCCCTTCAGATGTCAGATCAAAGATGGCGTCGTCCTCGAGTACATTCCCTTCCAGTGCCGAACCGAGAGCCTCTTTCTAAAGATGCGCACATGTGTATTTGCTATGCTAAAGACTGTGAGACTGGAAGGTGGACTATATGAATGTTTATTAAAGTGATCTTTATTTCCCGTAAAATCTAAGTAGCATAATTTTGGTGACAGAGAGTGTAATTTTCAGAAAGAGGCACAATTTTGGCATAATTTCTATAAAAAAAATGAGCACTGCTAAAGCACAATATGCTTTTTTTTTCGAGCATAATCTACCAAAGCCTATTCGCGTTTCGCCGTCAAAGTTATTTAAGGCTGCGTTCCTTTGGGGTGATCCGGATCCGGATCAGTGATCCAAGATCTGTCTGGATCATGGTGGATAAAAGGAACCTTGCAGTTTGGCCACGCGCTAGAATTAGATTGAAAAAGATTATCATTGGAAGAGGCCCATGTATGGGGGATGTGTTCTCTCACCATGTCTCTTGTCGATAACAACTGGCATAGGACTTTTATTTCTTTTCTCTGCATTCACCTTAACATGGTGATAACCAGTTCCATAGCCAATGGCTACCCTGGACCCACCATGCACCATGCACATAATTTTTATTCTTTCCATATATAGCCATAGGCAACATATGCTTCTCTTCTCATATTGATTTTGATGTAGATTAATTCTGTACATAGTGTACAATAAAGTCATGATTGATTGAGTTTACCATAGTTAAGCAACGTTAGAGCATGTGAAAACGCGTTTTATGTCAGCTGCAAGTGCTGTAAGAGTCAGCTGAGCCACGACCTTTTCTTGGAAATTTCCAAAAATTATCAAAGGCGCGCCCCTTTAGTCCAGTTGCTGAAATCTTCCCGTTCCATGCACTCTATCGGGGTTGAGCGCAGGCGGGAGAAGACAGAGGCAGTTTTAGAGCACAGGTTAAATTTTCGCGTTTTCTTTTCTCCCATAACCAGACGTTACGTCATGTCATCGATTCGGCCTCGTTGGTCATGTAAGGAGCAATGTAGTGTCTCAGCTAAGCCGTTGCGGCCGCGTGACTTTGTACAAAGCCGAAAGCTTGGCTGCAGATTGATCGCTTATCGAAACTTTCCGTCGTAACGACAAGCGAAAGAGTGGGACAAGAAGATTGCTTATATCGTCACAAAGTGGATAATATCACCTTTTATTTGAACTGACCTGAAGTGACGGTAAGCTCAGTACCAATGCTAGTTTTTAGCGACGGAGTCAAAATTCTTACTGATCGGGGATGCAATCGCAATCGTAAGAGCGTTCATCCCCTGGTGAAAATCTAAAAAGAGTCGTTAGCAGTGTCATAAACTCGACTAAGTGGTAGCCGAAAGAATCCAATGCGATTTTCCTCCGATAA
>JAHPZR010000419.1:140000-145845 GCA_019787425.1 Platygyra sinensis | reverse complement strand
AATATCTCAATTTGCAACTCTTTGAAGTGGGACGTGGTTCTAATATTGTCTAAACTCTCCTCATTATTTTTCTGGGAGTGGATGGTACTTGGTTAAGACAAAAAACTGAGGGTACCATTTTCGATATATTTACATTCTAACTTAGCTCCGAGGCTTGGAGTAATAAAACAAAAGAATCACATCGAAGTTAAGTGATGAATAATTAATTCTTTTGTTTTATTCCCCCAAGCCTCAGAGCCACGTATCGAAAATGGGCTATTAAAAGAGGACCAGCGGCAAAACTGTTGACATGGCAACAGCACCAAAACGAACGAACGATAAGAGATATTCAAAAAGGAAAGCGCCATTTTGCTGTATTTTGAAAAGCCTTTCAAGTAAGCAGCAATTATTTTTCATTTCATAGACACTTAAACGTTTTTGTCACCGAAAAGATGGAAGAATTGCGCAACTTTTTAGCTTTTGAAGTGTCCGTCTGGCGTGGATTGATGCGTCCAATTTGTATAGGTAATCAAATGATTTTGAGTGCAATTTGGAATAAATAAATACGAGTAGCTTTTTCAAAGATTACAAAAAATTGCACTCGCCCTACGGGCTCGTGCAATTTGTAGTCTTTGAAAAATTTACGAGTGCTTATTTATTCCAAATTGCACGAGAAAAATCATTTAATGAATTAATAAAATATAAGTGACAATTTCTGTCACGTTTCATGTTTACACACAAAGAAAACTACCTTTCAGTATAGAGTTAAATACATTTTATTTCATAAACCTGCTTTCCATCAGTTGATAAATTCTTGGTCTGAAAACACAACCGTTTCAACGTGGGGAAAGCTTATTGCCGCAGAACAATAGAAAATGGTACAGTTCTTACCTGGATCATTACTGGTATATCAAGCTAACAAATTGACGTTTTTCGAGTGGTTGAGAAACTGTGTGCAAGAAACTATTGAACCTGGTACAAGTTGCTTTGACCAAAATACAGAGAAACGAAGCTAAAATCTTTTTTTTTCTTTTTTTACACAATAATTTTATTTTCACAAACGATTACAGATTCACTGAAATTACATAACAGAACAGTCTACACATTACAATCTACACACTGTAATACAATCTAACCAACAAATCTACAGTACACTACTTGCAGCTTTGAGTTAAAAGGTTGAGTTACATTAAAATGCCATATTTACATACATTTCCTTTGTTGTTTAAAATTTCCTATTGTTACTGAATGCTGTTCCATATTGTTATCTAACACACTACAAAATCCGATTACATATTTGGACAAGCATAGATAGGTCACTATGTCGGTAATATCACTGATAAGGTCACGTGGTTTGAGTTTTGCAAATTTTTGCGCTCTTAACTCCTTAAAGGTGGCCAAGGAGAGGTTTCCATTTTTCAGGCTGGAGGTTGAGTCCGTTTGTTTCGATTTGATAAGTTTTTTTCAAAAGACGCAAATATTGTGAAAGGTTGGGAATTTCATCTCTCAACTTACACTTCCAAATATAGCATCTGCTCATGACTACTTTTTCCGAAGCGGCTTTTTTGGGCTTAAAAGTTGTGAAGAATTGTGTCTGTTAGTGTGTCAGTGTCAGCATCCGTCCTTGAAAAAATCCATGTGTCAATTTTCCATCGGAGATTTGACGCTTAGGAATTGAAAAATAGTCGAAAGTAGCCTAGATGCTAACTGACGTTTTATTAGGACTCTAATGAAATTCACAACTATGTACTTAATTAAACTATTTCGTTTGCCAGTGAACTTTTTCAGAACACCCTAATATTTGCCAAATGTGAAGGTGTTTTTTTTTGTCGCATTTTTTTTTTGTTTTCGGCAACAGGGTCCATTGGAGATTGCTTTGGTGTTCTTGTGTCAAGGCCAGGAATCAGACGAAGAAGGAGAGAGTCAGATGATAACGAGACACCATCACAGACTCAGACTCTGTTTCAAAGAATTCATCAAGAGGTAAGAGAATTAACAGACTTTTGTAGAGCGGTTTTAACTCGGGTAGTAACTATGGATCAGGATAAAATAGTCTGGTATTTGTGGAGAATTATTCGCCATAAACGTATGGTTGTTATTTGAGGTAATAGTTGTCAGTTCTTCTTTGTTGTCCTAAACTGTAGTTATTGTTCTTTACCATAGTAACCCTTAAAGTGATCCATAGTTTGCAGTCCTTACCGTCCTAATGTTCTTAGTATTTCTTAGTTGCCCCCAAGTTGTCGTTGCTTGTTTTTGTTTTTGGTTGACTCTAGCTTTGTTGCCATTAGAGTAATTTAAAAACCTACAGCATATAATACATAAACAATAGTCTCCATTTGGCGCGAAAATATGCCAGGATATTTGTCCGCGGACGTTATCTGTTCCGAGAAGCGAACAGTTTTCCGAGAGCGTAGCGGTAAACTGTGACTCTAGGAGGACAAATATCCTGGCACATTTTCGCCCCAAATGGAGACTATCGTCTTTATTATCCTTCAAATCTTTTACGCAACGCGCGTAGTTTTGAAAATTGGGGTATATATAAACAATAGCCTCCATTTGGCGCGAAAATATGCTAGGATATTTGTCCGCGGACATTATCTGTTCCGAGAAGCGAACAGTTTTCCGAGAGCGTAGCTCGAGGAAAACTGTGAGCTTCGAGGAACAGATAATGTCCAAGGACAAATATCCGAGCATATTTTCGCCCCAAATGGAGGCTATCGTGTTTATTATCCTTCAAATCTCTTTCGCAACGCGAGCCGTTTTGAAAATTGGGGGATATTCTCGGATATCCCCCAGTTTTAGCTGGGTGATATTCGGTCACGTGACGTGTTTAGACCAATCGCGCGCGAGCGAAAATATTTGATGGATTATAAATAGAGATACTATCTTTTGCTGCTTCCCTTTACAGGTGTGGAGACGCCTTACAAAGAAACAAACATTTAATCACAGCTGACCAACGTGCTTATCAGAAAGAATTAGAAAGGAATTACACCAAACTAACTGAACAGCTTGAACCTCTCCTCAAAAACAAGTTTGGCTCTTTACGAGGATCCACCAGACAAAAGTGTGGTATTGTTTTTTGCCAGTGATACATTATACTTTAAAAGAGCAGCGTCACGGTTAAACGGTTTGAAAAATTTAGCTTAAATTTTTCAATTTTGTTTTTGTAATCCGTGTCAATCTTCGCCATCCTTAACCATCCTTGTTCCTTTATGATTTATTATCTCTTTAGTGTTTTTCTATCTTTCTAAAGTATTATTTTCAGGTTTCCTTCAATTTAAAGGTAATTTTGTCGATGATCAAAATAACTCAAAATACCGTGACGTAGCTCCTTGATATAAATGGAAGGACACTTGAAAATACCATACAAGTTTATCGGGTTCATGTTCAGGACGTTCATTACGGAAGGAATTGTTTTCTTTCAAAGACGTGTGGGTTTATATTTGGAAGGGATTTTAGTTACACACAAGATTACAATACCACAAAGCTAAACTTCGCTCTAACATAATTATTTAAAACCTAAAGCAAACTGCACAGTGTGTAAATGCTAAACAAAACAGGTTTGTCCTGGTATTTTTTAACGCAGTTGAGAAGATATAGCATATTTCCCCATGGTCGTGTACGAGGGAAACTGTTTGGGTGGGGGCTGATTGTTAGAATTTTAAAGTTTCAGTTGCTTTCTATTGATCCTTGATGTTGATTGCCTTGTCCCGCTTATGTCTTGCCTTTTATCGTCCATTTCACAGTGTATAATTTTATTTCCACTCGCTCCTCATGATCTTTTGTCTACAGAGGACACGCGTTCTCTTCAAGTGCTACTATGATCAAATGTTATGCCTTGAACTTTTAGTTTAATCGCATAGAATTTTACAAAAGATTAAGAACGCCGTTTACCGTTTGCAAATATCTGTATTATTTCCGGACATATCTAAGTTTGAAAAATGGGTAAATGTGCAAATGAGATAACTGACGACGTCACAAACTCAACCAAATATGACATCAAGTATAGTAATAGAGCTATCTTGGTCAATTTGCAGCAGAGACCATTAAACCTTATGTAGGCTTTCCAGATTCCCCCAATCTGATTTCAATATCTTAGTTATTGTCAGCTTGAAAAACATTAAGCAAGGCCACAGACTCGAACAGTCAACCTAACATGTTTTATGCTTGCTGGATCATGCAGATGAGCAGATGAGGCACCATTGGCAAATATCAAAATCGAATGCAAAAGAGGGCCAGAATATGATGCCTCAATATCGGGGAGGTCTGGAACCCAGTATGTTAGTAAAATCGTAATGCAAAGAATCAAACATTTCTGATACAGATCGGCTGAGATGCCTTTCTTCATCATATTTGATCAGCAAACTTTGGTTGAGTTTATGAGTTGGATAATTAACATATTATAAAAATTTGAATATCTCTGGAACGAAAACAGATAATTGAAAATAGTAAACAGCATTTTTCTTCTCGTAAATACCACTTGTTCATGCTTTACAATGACTTAGATGGGAAAGATGCTAATATCAACACTCCAATTTTATGGAATTTTTCTCTGAATTATATTGATCAGTGAATTCTGGATGAATTTGGAATGCTGTTCCGTATAAGGAATACTTCAAGAAGTAATTTTTCTGATGTGAAAACCATCTTTAGCTTTTTCATTTTCTAAATTTTTTAAAGTACATTGAGCCTTCGTTTCAATTGAATAATCATCTCCTATTTCCGGTGCTTTGTTCAGAACTTTATTTTACTACTGTCCATCAGCAGTTGGTTATGGCTGTCACTTCTTAGCTGCTTAGTTTTAAACACTTTTCATGGCTGAATAGATTATCATAACGTTGATTTTTTGTTGCTATCTTGCAGGGAAGGATCTGCTTTGTTGAGGAAAATTTCTATGAGTTTCAATACAGGACACAGCGTAGCATAATATAGCGTTTAAACTTTGAGTCTTTTCATATGCCAGGCAGTTTTCAATATCAGTGAATGGAAGAAATTCATGAGGTGCCTAGTCACAGAGGGCCAGGTTGCAGTGACAAAATCACGTGCCATTCACACCAGGAGACTGTGTAAACAATATGCATGTACACACAAAGGAAATCATAGTGGCACGCTGCACATTTTGCGTTCAATTCTAAGCTGGTTATTAAGTGGCCTTATTGCCGTTGTCTTTGTCCTATACAGAAAATTCCCGAATTGCTGAAGTATGTCGGCTTTAGTCCGTCCGCGATGAATCAATCGAAGGTGCTCGAATTTAATTCCATAGGTTGCAGACATTTTCCCAACGACCCAAGCTTAAAGCATTCTGATCCTTGCCCAACCGTTCAAAGGAATGAAACACTTTCTCTGTGCGGCAAGTCTCGTAAAGTTCAACTTGGTGAAGTTCACACGAGGGAACCTTTGACATGTCCCTTCTGCATTTGGTGTGTGTACATGTTGTAATTGAAATTGTCCCCTACACGTCTCTGCAACATGTCATCTTATGTGTTGGCACCTTGAAATCACAAGTGCTGTGTTATATAGCTGTTTCGACAAAGGTTGTCCCACGGAAGTGTAAAAGGTAAGCGACAATGCCGATTGGCATTATGGGTAGTAAGAGTTTGACTTTGCTTGATTGAGGTTCAAGGTGATTCAGCAACAAGGACCGAGAAAGAAGAATACGTGTTTGTGCTGTTTCCTTCCACCGCGCTATAACACCTTGAGGTTCACTCGAGCAACCGTGAAAACCACCATTACCCGTAATAACTTTCGAAGTTGTTGCGTAAGCTTTTCACCGTTTGTAAGACAACCTTTCTCAAAATAGCTGTATTGAAATCGTGAATTAGGTACGAAGGGGTGCGAAAGACAATGCTCCACACCTGAGCGCTTC